>CALYMW010000439.1:0-240151 GCA_944588485.1 Phosphuga atrata | reverse complement strand
AGTATATATTTAAACACATTTTTTGCAACTTCACTAAAATTTTCATTAGCACCAATTTTATAGTATTTATAATTATGAAGAGTAATTTAAACTCCAACTTGTAATTTAACCATCTTAATGAAAACTATGTATTTCTTTAAAAAATTATCTATTTATATGAGATTGTTTAAAATCCCCTCCCATCATTTTTAAGATTGATACTATTTCACGTATTGTTGTGATCTCGCGATTTTGGTTTCAAAGAATTTCAGTTTCTCACGAGTCGGCAAAGAAAACTAAGTGGACACCCGATTAGTTTTTGTTTATTTAGGACCATTAGTCTGCTTTATCTAAATCATGCGGGCAGACGCTCGAACTTAGGGATCGTGCCGAGACGCCGAGAGGATTTTGTTTTATGAGTTTTGGAAATTTTCCATAAAGATTAGGGGAGGACTCACACCAAGACCGAGGTGATGAGGTAGAGGGGAAGTTAAAAAGGGGCAGTGAGAATTGAGCTAGCAAGAGAGTAATTTGAGTTTTGAAGACGAACCTCCGTATTTTCGTTGAAATAAATTCCGGGTTTCGACCATAAGTTTCGTAGAATTAAGTGTATTGTTTATTATTTATTATTTTCAAGTTAGTTAGTAATTATTGTAATAAGTTTTTAATTGTACATATAAGCGATTAATTGTACATATTGAAAGATATTAGCAGATAAGTAGTATTTAATTACATATAAAGGACATATTTGCGTGTAATTAATTCATCCATTGTCCTGATCCTGGAGCAGCACCATACCAAATTACCAGTTCGCAACAGAGATACTATATTTTTGGTGGCAGCGGTGGGATCCAGAAGAATCCGAAATTGGTGGAATTCTTCGGAATTCAAAATCGGTTGGATCCAGAAAGTATCCAAAAAGGAATTGGAAATTTGGTTGCCTTTGGTCGCAGCGAGTTCCGTCCAGGTCTACGTCAAATGCAGTGAATCTACGAGTGTCGTTTCGCCGTACATCACGCAGCTCCACAATAGGACAATTCGGTTGATTAGATAACTACGTCTGAGATTTCGTAAAAAACTGTAAGTATATCTTTGTTTCGTACGCAAAATATTTCGCATAATTGTTGACGAATTGCACGTTATAATAAAAATGGCTCTTATGACGTTAGATGTAGCAATGAGATATATTAAGGAGTACGATGGACAGGCGGGTAAAGTGCAAGATTTCATTGAATCTTGCGATTTGGCGATGGATGCTGTAGCTTTTGACGCCCGAGATATGTTATTTAAGATAATAAAAACATCTAAATTAATAGGTAGGGCTAGAGATTTGACTAGGTAAGGAAATTTTTCGACATGGGGCGAATTAAGGGACTATTTAAGGGACAGATTTTTAGAAAAACGTTCAATTTCCTGTTGTCAAATGGAGTTACATTCAACTTACCAATATAATGGTGAAGGTGTAATTGACTACGCTAATAGAATTGAGAAATGTTTGTCGAATTTGATTGACGCGTCTGTGGTTGGCAAGACTTTAGCAATAGCTAAAGAGATCAACGATATTTACGATATTCAGGCATTAAATGTATTTTTACAAGGCTTGTCGGATTCTTTAAAAATTATAGTAAAGGCACAAAGACCAAATTCGTTAAAGGAGGCGGTTGAGCTTGCCCGATCGGAAGAGTGTCAGTTTAATAGTGCATTTAGTAGAATAGACATAAAACGTGGGGTAAAATCTTGCGATGTTTGCAATAAGAGCGGCCATTTAGGGAAGGATTGTCACTTAAGAAATAGAAACAGCGAACCACCTCAAAATTACAATACCGTTCGAATAAAAGGTGAAGGTTTTCACAACAAGGTTTTGCAACATTTCTGTTAGATACGGGAGCCGACATAAGCATTATTAAATTAGGAATTTTAAGGAATGAATTAAATTGGGATAGTGGCAGGAAAACGAAAATTCGGGGCATTACAAATGGTTTTGTGGAAACATTAGGAGCCATATTCGAGAAATTAGAGGACAAAAATCAATTATTCCACGTCGTTTCAAACGATTTCCCTATATGTTTCGATGGTATTTTGGGAAGTGATTTTTTTGAGTTATTTAATGTTAATTTGGATTTCGGAAAGAAACGAATGCTTTTCGGAGAAAAGTGTTTGAGTTTTAATGAAAGGTGGCATTGTTGAAACTGAGGTCGGTTTAGATAATTTAGAAGGAAACGTATTAAACATACCTCCTCGGAGTGAAAATATATTTCAAGTTTCGTGCAGGGTAGACAACCCTGATTCATTCGTCTATATTTGTGAAGGTCGCCAAATCAGCGACAATATTTTGATTACTAATTCAATTTCGTATGTTAGGGAAAATAAATGTTTCGTGGGAATTCTGAATACGTCAGAAGATTTTCTCAATGTCAGTCTCGAGCCAATAGATTTAGTATCAATTGAGTCAGATAGTTTCGATTCAGTTATTTATAATTGTAATAACGTAGGATTCGATCAGTTTCGAAATAGAAGCGAATTATTAAGGGAATCGATAAAATTCGATCATTTGAATGTAGAGGAACAGAAGGCTATCGGTGAATTGATTTACAGATATTCTGATATTTTCCATCTCGATGGAGAAAAGCTGACTTGCACCGATGCAGTTCAGCATAAAATTCCATTAATCGGTGATTCACCTCCCATTCATATTAGGCAGTATAGGTTACCAGAAAGTCAAAAGAGCGAGGTACAGAGACAGATTGATAAAATGTTGGATGATAATATCATTGTAGAGAGCGACAGCGCTTATAACGCCCCATTATTAGTCGTACCCAAGAAAGCAGGTGCGGACGGTAAATTTAATTGGCGCGTTGTTGTAGATTTTAGGAGGCTAAACGAGTCTACAGTAGGATTTTCGTACCCAATTCCCAATATTAGCGACATTTTAGACAAACTAGGGAATTCCAAGTATTATTCAAAGTTAGATCTATCGAACGCGTACCATCAGATAGAAATGCATCCGGATGACAGGCATAAAACGGCATTTTCACATCAATTTGCTCACTATGAATTTAAAAGAATGCCTTTCGGTCTAAAATCAGCTGGAGCATCATTTCAACGCCTTATGAATAGCGTATTGTCGGGAATACAGGGAATTCGCGCATTTGTTTACCTGGATGATATTATAGTATTTTCAAATAATTTGCGTACTCATTGTGAAAAATTGCAAGAAATTTTTGAAAGATTACGATCTTTTAATCTAAAATTAAGTCCGGAAAAATGCGAATTTCTAAATAAAGAGATTGTGTACCTAGGTCACAAAATTACTGATGAAGGAATTTTGTCTGACGAAGATAAAATCTTAGCGGTAAAAAAATTTCCTGTACCAACATGTCAGAAACAAGTAAAGTCGTTTTTAGGTTTGGCTTCGTACTATAGACGATTTATTAAGGATTTTTCAAAGGTTGTTTCCCCGATAAATAACTTGTTAAAAAAGGATGTGCATTTTCAATGGTCGCAACGTTGCCAAATTGCATTTGATGAATTAAAACATTTATTAACTAATTCGCCAATTTTGATTTATCCCGATTTTTCAAAACCGTTCATATTAACGACCGATGCTTTAGATTATGCTATCGGTAGTGTTTTGTCGTAGGGTAAGATAGGTCAGGATCTGCCCGTCGCTTACGCATCAAGATCGCTCAATAAGGCCGAAAGAAATTACAGCACATGCGTAAAGGAATTATTGTCCATTGTTTGGTCTTGCAATTATTTTAGACCGTATTTGTTTGGCAACAAATTTTTCGTTCACAGTGACAATAAGGCATTAGTTCACCTAAAAAATATTAAGTCCCCAAATTCCCGTTTAACTCGAATGAGACTCAAATTGGAAGAATTCGATTTCGAAGTTAGTTACAAGCCCGGCAAATTCAATAAAAACGCGGACGCTTTAAGTAGAATAGATTGGGATCAAACAATTATCAGAGAACCCAGTTGTAGTATTAATTTGACAAATAAAGTAATTAACGATTACGAAAAGTATTTAGAAGGTAATGTGATTATATCCGACGACGGTATTCAAGAATGCCAAGATTCACTTCTAGATGATTTGCCTGCTAGTAGGGAAAGATAGTTCGTTCTGGACCAACCTCAACCTCCGACAGTGCGCATGCGCGATGACCTTGACTTGACCTTGACTTGACCTTGTCTTGACCTTGACTTGTCCTTGACTTGTCCTTGACTTGACCTTGACTTGACCTTGACTTGACCTTGACTTGACCTTGACTTGTCCTTGACTTGACCTTGACTTGACCTTGGCTTGACCTTGACTTGACCTTGACTTGACCTTGACTTGACCTTGACTTGACCTTGACTTCACCTTGACTTGACCTTGACTTGACCTTGACTTGACCTTGACTTGACCTTGACTTGACCTTGGCATGACCTTGAATTGACCTTGACTTGACCTTGACATGACCTTGACTTGACCTTTACATGCCCCTATTACATCACAGATGGCGCTTTACAGATTCCTGTAAAATTAAAAAAAAACAGATTCCTGTAATTCAATTTCCGCTACTATATCACAGATGGCGCTTTACAGATTCCTGTAAAATTCAAAAAAAATACAGATTCCTGTAATTCAATTTCCCCACAGATGGCGCCGCGCGGAAACATGGCATTTATTTATATATCTTGTGTATTTGGTTGCCTATGGATTAGAGTTATAAATGTATTGAGATCATCCTGTAATTAAATATATTCAAAAAATTGAGTAACTTAAAATATCTTGTGTATATGGTTGCCTAACACTATTTAGTGGATTAGTGAATTAAATACTGGACTACTGGAGTGAACTAGATTAGTTAATGCCAGACTAGAATAGATATTATCAGACTAGAACCAGACTGAGAAAAGTAAATACGCATTCCTACATAATATTTATTATAGCAATCATTTATAATGAGGAAAAATACCACCACCAGACTAGACAAGTTTAGACTAGATTAGCAAATCCGCATTATTAAAACTGAATAGTGTTTACTATCGCAATTAAAATGATGTAATTAAAATATAAATTATAAAATTACAGGAGCTATTTATTGGATTAGAGTTATAAATGTATTGGGATCATCCTATAATTCAATATATTAAAAAATGTATTATTATATTATTTATATATCTTATGGTTACCTAAGACTAATTAGTGGATTAAAGTTATAAATGTATTGAGATCATCCAGGCATTAAATATATTCAAAAAAGTGTTTTTTCCCGCGCTCACGTATGAATAAATTAAATTATTTTTAAAATTAAATTATTTATAAATAACTAAAATATATTATAAATATCCAATTCATTCAGTTAATTTAATTTGATTCAGAGACTAAAATATATTATAAATGTGACGTTTGCAATATCCAAGACCGCACTAGACCTGATTTAAGTTAGTCCTTTGGACATAAATACGTAAACTACTATTATTTAAATTTCGTGAGAAAAGAAATGAACTGTCCTCGAGCTCTAACTTCGATTACAAAACACGTGCAAGATAACGAAATACTTCAATTTACAAGTAGTTTAATTTGATTCAGAGGATTAAAATCAATTAATTGAAATGACTGGCATATGGTGTTACTTCTACTAGGAGCCCAGACAAGAAGATAAATAAATTGTATTATTTTTTAAATAAATTAAATTAAATTATTTTTAAATTAGATTATTTTAAATTAAATTAAATGATTTTTTTAACTAAATTAAATTATTTTTAAAATAAATTAAATAAAATAAAATTAAATTATTTTTAAATTAATATAGATTATTTTTAAATAAAATTATTTTTAAAAATAAATTGAATTATTTTTTAATTAAATTAAATTATTTTTAAATTAAAATAATAAACAACTGAATAGTGTTTACTATCGCAATGGAAAATTTATTTGTGCGGTATTGACCTTGAGCTCATTGCGAGTGCGTGCAAGATAAGTGAAATACTTGGAAACGCCGCGTATGCGAGCGCGTGCAAGATAAGTGAAATACTTGGAAACGCTGCGTATTCAGTTTCCACATATTTTTAAATGTATGAAGCGTCGTATATAAGAACCGAGCTGAGAGCTGTAAAATATCATTCGACAACGAATCGTCATCATAGATTCAAGTTTTTAAAAAATGTTTTCCTGCGCTGAATGTGGAAAAGTGTACAGAAGGAAGAATACCCTGTCAAGACATCAGAAAACTTGTGGTGAGCCTAAAATATATTATAAATATCCAATTCACAAGTTAATTTAATTTATAGGGGTTAAAATAAATTATAAATGTGGCGTTTGCAATGCTCAATTCACAAGAGAGGATAATTGCAAACGTCACAAGAAACAACAACAACATAACACCGATAAACCAACTACCTCGAAGAGGCCCCTAGATGTTGACGATTCACCCTCCACCTCTAAAAAGGCTAAATTGGATCATGCGCCCCCTTCGACATATCACTGCGAGATATGTGATCAGCAATTCGCAACCAGAGGCAAGTACGCTGGACATCTGAGGTCGCAAAAACATCTTCAGGTGGCGGTGAAGCCGTTCAAACAATATGTTACAGAAGTTTGCTCTAGCTTCAAAAACAGAGTGGCAAGTTATAGGATTAATGGATCGGGTATAGATATAGATAGTTTTATTAGTAAATTAAGGGACACTGTACGTTGCATGATTGAAAACGTTATCAAGTCATATAATTCCGGGTTGAAATTTAATATAGAGCTATTTAGTATTTACGTAAATGAAAAAAACCCCGGGGGTGAATTGAAATCATTCAATACAAAGTATCGCGAGATAACACCTAGCATGAGTAACTTTATAGAAATTTATGATTCTATGTGTGCTACAATTAAAACAAAATGTGAAGAGTTTCAGGAGAAAGATTCGGGTTGGTCACTTAGGGAGATTTCCCATTTAGAAATTAATCTAAATAAATATAAACCAATACGTGGGTCATCATTTATTGAACTGCCAAAAGAGATTAGGGACCGGAAAGCGTGTATCAATGTTCAAAACGAAGACGAGTTTTGTTTATTATGGAGCATTGTATCCGCTTTACACCCCGCGAATACGCATTCAGATCGCCCGGCATCATACCCTCACTTCTCTCAAATTTTAAATTACGACGGATTAGAGTTTCCAATTAAAATTAAAGACATTTCCAAATTTGAACAGATGAACAACATTAGCATTAACGTTTATGGTTTAGAATTTAATTTTAAATCTAAACAACATGACGTTGTAGGACCAATTTTTCACACTAATGACACTAGGGTAAGACATGTAAATTTATTAAATTTAGAAGAGGGGGTTAAAGGACATTATGTATGGATAAAAGATATTTCGCGACTTGTAAGAAGCCAAATATCATCGCATCACGATAAAAAATATCTTTGTGATGGTTGTCTTACCTTTTTTTCGAGCGTGACGACTTTTAATCAACATAAATTGAATGACTGCAACAAAATTTACACTATTATGCCGACAAAAGACATTGTAAAAGACAAGCGAGGTGATATGATCCCAGGAGATATATTAAAATTCCAAAATTACGATAGAAAAATGCGTATACCCTTTGTTGTATACGCAGATTTTGAATCAATTTTAAAACCGATGGATACATGTCCACCAAACCCCGACAATAGCTATACCAACCAAACACATATACACGTACCGTACAGTTTTGCCTATAATATAAAATGTTCATTTGATGATTCATTGAGTAAATTTGTCACTTATACCGGAGAAGATTGCCCGAAATTATTTTACGAGAACCTCTGTGCAGATGTTAAGGAAATATATAGGAATCATTTAAGCGTCACACTTCCGATGATTAAATTAACTGCAGATGAACAAAATTCCTACGATACGGCCACTTCTTGTCATATATGTAATAAATTATTACAAGTACCAGACAAAGTCGCCGATCATGATCATTTAACGGGTAAATTTCGGGGGGCCGCCCACTCAAATTGTAATTTAAATTATAAAATTCCGAAAATGATTCCTGTTTTCTTCCATAACATGTCAAATTATGACGCACATTTATTTGTTAAAGAGTTTGGCTGCGATGAGGAAAAAATCGATATCATTGCCCAAAATAAGGAGAAATATATTTCAATCACCAAAAATCTACCGGTCGGTGAATATATAGATAAAAACGGGGTGGAAAATAAAATTTACATAAAACTGAGATTTGTCGATTCATTCAGATTTATGGCTAGCTCTTTGGAGAAACTAGCGAAAAATTTGAGCGATGATCAATGCAGAGAGGTTAGAAAATTTTATCCCGA
This sequence comes from Phosphuga atrata, assembly GCA_944588485.1. Classification (NCBI taxonomy): domain Eukaryota; kingdom Metazoa; phylum Arthropoda; class Insecta; order Coleoptera; family Silphidae; genus Phosphuga; species Phosphuga atrata. Next base: position 231,861 of record CALYMW010000439.1, on the reverse strand, counting down.
CAATGAGCATTTTATGTTATTAAGACAAAAAGGTGTTTTCCCATACAAACACATGGACTCATTCGAACGGCTGACTGAGACATCTATACCGCAAAAGGACTGTTTTAACGACTACCTAAATAATCATATCATCACCGACAAAGAATACGATTTTGCACAGACTGTTTGGGCTACTTTTAATTGTAGAAATTTAAAAGATTACTCTGACCTGTATTTAAAGACTGACGTATTGTTATTGACAGATATTTTCGAACAGTTTCGAAACGTATGCGCCGCTACTTATCAGCTTGATCCGGCTCATTATTATACGACGCCCGGACTGAGCTGGGATGCAATGTTGAAAATGACGGAGATAAATTTAGAACTTTTCACCGACATAGACATGCACCATTTCATCGCCAAAGGTATTAGATGAGGTATTTGTCAGGCCTCACTGAGATATGCTAAAGCAAATAATAAATACTTATCCGAGCATAATCCCAATCAACCCAGCACGTATTTAGCGTACTGGGATGCCAATAATTTGTATGGCTGGGCACTTTCCCAACTAATGCCCTGCGGCGGTTTTAAATGGTTGACGGAAACTGAAATTTTAGACTTTGACGTGACTAAAATTAATGATGATTCACCTATTGGCTATTTCATCAAAGCAGACATTGAGTATCCTGAATCGCTACAGGGCCTACATAATGATTTACCATTCCTCGTTGAGAGCATGATTCCACCGGAATCAAAATTTAATAACAGAAAACTTATTCCAAATTTAGAAAACAAAGAAAAGTATATTATTCGTTATCGAAATTTAAAGCAGGCAATAAATCACGGCCTCAAAATTACAAAAATCCATAGAATAATTGAATTTCGGCAATCTGCTTGGCTAAAACAATATATTGATTTAAACACTACTTTACGACAGGCGGCTAAAAATGATTTTGAAAAAGACTTTTTTAAATTAATGAACAATAGCGTATTTGGCAAAACGATGGAAAATGTAGACAAACGAGTGGATATTAAACTTATCAATCATTGGGAAAATATTGGCCGTAAACCGGGCGCGGAAACACTTCTCGCTAAACCGAATATGAAAAGTGTTTCAACATTCACCGAAAATTTGATCGCGATTCAATTTGAAAAATTAAAAGTTCTATATAACAAGCCGATTTATGTGGGGTTTTCCGTTTTAGAACTATCAAAATTGTTAATGTATGAATTTTATTATGATTTTTTGAAACCAAAGTATGGCGATAAAGTTACTCTATGCTACTGTGACACCGATAGTTTAATTTTATTAATTGAAACTGACGATCTTTATACAGACATCAAGGAGAATATTTAAAAATTTGATACTAGCAATTATGGGTCTGATAACGTTTTCGATATGCCGTTAAAAAATAAAGGTGTGTTAGGCTTAATGAAGGATGAGTTGGCAAGTGAGATTATGTTTGAACATGTTGGGATAAGAGCTAAAATGTATGCTCATTGCACAGAGAGGGAAAAAGTGAATTGGAAGAAGAAGGCTAAAGGTGTGAAAAAATGTGTTGTGAATAAAGACATTAGTGGTGAGGATTATAAACAGTGCTTGCTTACCGGAGAGCGAATATATCGTACACAAAGGACATTTAGGAGCTACAAACACGTTATATTTACCATAGAACAGAATAAAATTGCACTGAGCCGCGATGATGATAAACGTTACATCTGTCCCGATGGCGTACATACTCTTGCGTGGGGGCATTCCAAAATACCAAAAAAATAATACAACCCCAATGTGATAAATTCATATATATATATATATATATATATATATATATATATATATATATATATATATATATATATATTTTAATTGTAAATAATGTTTATTCTTGTAATTATGAAGTGTTTTTTTATTGTGAATATTGTTTTTTAATTATAAGGATTATACTAATAAAATGTATTATTAAAATGTTTATATATCTTCTTTTATTATGCTACCCAATTTAAATGTTTTCAGCGTGAGCATCTATGTAATATTGATAAGGAAATTTATCCTACACAACAAGTGATAAGAGAATCATAGAAAAAGTAAATTAATCTTTTTTAATTATTTTATTTATTTAAATATTGAAACATTTTCAACACCACAAACAGAATATTAAAATGATAATTTAAAAAATGTTTTTTTTCTTATAATAATGAATATTGTTTTTCTTATTTTTTTGTTTAATGATAAGGATTATACTAATATAAAGCATTATTATACTGACCACTTTAAATGTTTTTCAGCCTGAGCGTTGATGTAATATTGATAAGTAAATTTATCTGGCACATTTAGTCTAACCATAATATTTTTAAAAAAGGAACATTTGGAGGGTATTAAAAAGATAAAATTTAATCAATAAAATGTATTCCCTATTAATACAATTCTAATATTATTCATTATCACAATTAATTATACTAGAATGTCCCCACGCTAATGAATCCACATTGTTTATCCAGTAGCGTGTGTTATCCCAGTAGAAGGGTGATTTTAGAATCTCATCAACAGACCTACATCCACGCCACAATTCACAATTTTTAATGTTCAATTTTAGACGCTGCATTATATCATCCTCGGAGATTTTAGCGCAGAATATTTCCCGCACGTGTTTGTTATACCATTCCTTCAAGTTTTCATGTTGTGATAATTGGATAAAATTACGCAAATAGTAGTAATTCTCATCATTCGGTCGCCGGGTAAACAATTCTATAGATATCGATAGAGGTGATTGAACTAGTTGTAGCATTCGATTCATTTCAGCTTCAAACGGAGTAAAGCACTTATTAAAAAACGAATCGTTATTTTCAGACATAGGTATGATAAAAGCGGATATCATAGAGGCGTTAGGCCAGGTAATAATGTCCCAATATATGTATTCAACATTATCACAACTGGTGTTCTCCTCAATACAAGCATCCTCGATGAAACACATCGTAGTACTTAGCACTAATCTTCAGCTACATTTGATATAGTAGATTTTTGTGCGAGTAGTTTTTTCTATAACATAAAGTATAATATTTAGTTTAGCATCTATTGTTTGAGATATAGTTACACCAATCATATTTATCATGTCTGCAGGAACAATTTTTCACGATGATCATGTTTTGCACATGTTATGCACACGGAAGAAGCAGCTTAAACAATAATGACTTGCACACATATTACAGCGAAACTTTACACAACTAGTTTTACTTGAGGCCTTTAGCCTACCAAATATCATTTGGTTTTCTTTATAACAGCCAACACACCGTCTTTTAATATCAGTTTTCTCTAGGGAATGATCACCATCTTTAGCGTTGTATGAACAAGCAACTGATTGTTTTATTGAATCAGAAATATGAACATATTTTTCACTGTAATTATCAGTTTTATCGATAGGGTGTTCACTATCTTTAGCGTCTAACGAATAAATAGTTGTTTGGTTTATTGAATCAGGAGCATATTTTTTACTGCTATTATCACGACCATCAACACAATTCTCAACTTTATTCTTTTGACACCAAGGAAGTGTTTCGTATGATGATGATAAACTCGTAGATTTTGGAAGAAGAGTCGAATCAGTGGTATAATTATGAACACCTTTCTCATTAAATACAATCCCCATCTTGATAATAAGACACCGGCGTTAATATTAAATTATAAATGCTATACACCTCTATTTATTTCATGTAGAGTTCTTTGCATCGATGAGCCTGTGAGGTCTATGAAACCCCACGCTAAAGAGGGTGTGAGGTCTATGTAACCCCACATTAAACCCGGGTGTGAGGTCTATATAACTCCATTGGTTTAGTTGTGTTAGGCTTAGGTTAGCATTAAGTTAGGTTACGGAGGTTAGGAATGAAGTCTTGAAATGTCAAGGTCACTGATAGTCAAGGTCATAGATCTCACTCTAGTCTTGAAATGTCAAGGTCACTGATAGTCAAGGTCGTAGATCTTAGGTTAAGTTAGGTACTGCTTTAGGTTAGGTTAGGCTATGTTACGAGAGGTTAGGAATGAAACGGGCGCGCCCGTTTCCTAAAAATAAAAAAGTATTTCAGCAATTAGGTTTAATTTTGAGTGAGAAATGGAATATATTGCTTCTTTTTCAGTTTACGTAATCAGTTTAGTATTTGAAGCTTTTAGGATTGTTTAATTTAAATAAAATATATTTTCGATTGTTTTTCTTATAATTGCTAATAATGTTTATATTATTACTTTCATTTTGTTATCTACGTTTTATTTTGATTTACGGCTTGTTGATTAGACGCAACCGAATGTTTGTCAGTCATAACACCAGGCAAGAATAGAGGGACTAGACTAGACAGACTAGATTAGACAGACAGACAAGCGGACAAAATTCAAAATGAGTTGCGGATGGGTAGCGGACAATCCTGTATGCATGCATAATTGATTGCAAACATATTACGGATTGATTCAAATGAGATTATTGGTTTTAGACCGGACAAGATCGGACAATACCGAACAAGGTTGAACAAGAACGTACAAGACTATACAGACATTATATTTATCCGAATAATTTCCTATGAGTAAGCGAAATTTCTTATACTTGTCTGTGAACCAGATCGTATTAATGTTTTTCATTTATATAAATACCAAAGAGTTCAATTCTGGCATCCACTTTTCATCTACTTGCATCCACTTTTCATTTACTTGCATCCACTTTTCATCTACTTGCATCCACTTTTCATCACACCAAACAGGGTGTGAGGTCTATGTGACCCCACGCTAAACAGGGTGTGAGGTCTATGTGACCCCACGACAAACAGGGTGTGAGGTCTATGTGACCCCACGCTAAACAGGGTGTGAGGTCTATGTGACCCCACGCCAAACAGGGTGTGAGGTCTATGTGACCCCACGCTAAACAGGGTGTGAGGTCTATGTGACCCCACGCCAAACAGGGTGTGAGGTCTATATGACCCCACGCTAAACAGGGTGTGAGGTCTATGTAACCCCACGCTAAACTCCGTCCACTTTCCATCCACCCCATCCACTTTCCGCCCCTTTTCATTCTTTCAGCTTTAATCTCATTGGGTTAGTTGGGTTAGCATTAGGTTAGGTTACGGGATATTAGGAATGAAGCATGTCCTTGTACATGAGATAGGGCATACACTGGGATTACAACACTCACACGATAAATCGTCTGTGATGAAAGCATGGTATGAAGACGATGATGATTTTCAAAATTTAAATAAGAATGATATTCGAGAAATTCAACGCAGATATGGAGCTACATTGATAAAAAGTACTACTACTTCTACAACCACTGATCCTAGTGTTAGAACAACAGCAATAACAACAACAATGACAACAGAAATTAATAAAACAACTATAACAACAAAGGTTGATAAGATACCATCAAAGAAAAATAGTGCTCCTGATCTGTGTGAAGTGAAAAAATTCGATGCTTTACTTGTTATTGAGAATAGATTATACATGTTTTATAAGAATTGGTTTTGGACAAAAGATTTACAGGAGGATATCTATGAACCACCAAAAGTAATCACCGATTGGTTACCTTTTTCAATTGATAATTTCACTAGAATTAAAGCAGTTTATCAAGCACCTGATACAGAAATTGCTTTTTTCATAAATGATGAAATATATGAAATTAATAGTCAAACACTTAAATTAATATTTACTAGTAATGCAAATATTCGTTTAGGATTATCAAACAAAACAGAAATACAAGGAATTGTAAATACTTATAGAGGACGTACATTCGTTATTATAAATGATTTTTTTAATTATGTATCAATAGATGAATGTGGTGCTAAAACAATATCATACGAAACAATTAAAACTGATTTTCCTGGAATACCTAGACGAATAGATTCAATATTCCGATATATAAATGGTTTGTTGTATTTATTTCAGGGGGATACATTTTTTGAATTTAACGAATTCACAAAAACAATGGTGCGTGCGGGTAAAATAGATTATGAGATGTTTGGTATAAATTGTCCTAGAATTGGGGTTTTAGAAAAGTGAAAACAAGTGAAAAAAAGAAAACAAGTGTTATTAACAAAACTAATTTCTTTTAAATTAATCCACTGATATGTTACTACCCGAACAGGTGTATTAAACTGTTGAATACTGTAATGGTTGAATGTTTTTGTATTAATTATTTTTTGAATATAATAAAATTCTTATTATTTTGAAAACTAATCAACTAACCACAAGTAGATTATCCCCTCCTCGCTGTGCTAAAAATTATCGTTGTTATCAAGCTATAAATACTCACACTATTATTAGTTAAATTTTCTAGAACGCTAAGTTCTTTCTGTATCTATAATTGTGTGTGTGTCGCCTGATATTGATTTTAGTAACTTATTATCCTATTTGTGTGATGATATCGGGAATAATTGTAATTATTGAATTAGTTAAATGTTCATCATTTTATAAAAAAACAATCATACACATGAATTAATATTATTTACGATTTAAACTTCTTGCAAGTACATTGCGAGTAAGTATTATGGGGGTAAGTACTTTAAAACCATAATTACAAATCTTGTAATACAAAAATCGATATATTGTTTTTTAGCCAATCGAATTGCTGAAATTATATTATTTTTATAATAATTTTTTATAACGATTTTAATCGATTTGAATTGATTTGTAAAAACGTTTGAATCTATAACTATATTGTTACTGCTACTACTAATTGTAAATTGTTAAACTTTAAAAATGGAATATCATATAATTTTTCATAAACTTGCATTAATTAATGGTATCAATCCATTTATTGAAAATTCTGAAAATGTTATAAAATTTCATAAAAAAGGCGATAAGGTTTTTGCAGAAACTTCAACAAATTTTATAATTATTCCTTATAAATATTTAGATGTAATCAATGAAAGAATGATAAGTATGTATAATTTTGGTCACCTACCAATATTAAAAATAATAATAGAAGAGTTGTGGACTAAACATACAATTATGGATACAGAAATTATAATAACCACGGATTAAGGTATAATTTTATATTATCTTTTATAACTAAAAAAGCTAATTTTTTTATTTTATTACATAATACGTCCAGACCCATCAAAACAAAAAACAGAGGAAGAGGAAACAAAGGTTTTGGTATCACTATCAACATTATAAAAAATTCAAAATAAATAAATAAAGCCCTTCTTATTGATTGTTTTATTTTTTTACTATTACTATTAACTTAAATATATATTATTATTAATATCTTTCATCACGTTCCACAGATATAAATAAAATTTTAGTTGTTTCTTGAATTTTAAATAGCCAAATGTAATTTCCATCTGACAATTTACGGCGTTTTAAAAAAATATTTTATTTAGTCCGCTGCGGACTAAATAAACATATGATTCACAAGTATAACAAAAAACAAGTTTGTTTTAATTTTATTTTCATTTTACGTTTATATATTTTATTTGTAATCAAATGTTACATTAAACATGATACATGTAAAACGATACATAAATTATAAGTTTTTATCATAAAAAATATCTATGTGAAAAAATTTATGGTGATAAGAATTGATAAATTTCCATTAATTAACACTAATTCATAATAGAAGAATTTCGTTATCTTGCACGTGTTTACACTCGAAGTTAGAACTCGAGGCCAGTTCATTTCTTATCACACGAAATTCAAATAATTTAAGTTTTACGTACTTATACTCAAATTGAATTATATTAAATTAAATTTAAGTCTAAATTTCTATTCCTAATTATATTTATATTAAATTAAATTTATTCCTAAAATTCTATTCCTAATGATATTTCTCAATTTTTTTAAAAATTTCTAATGATACGCTAAAATTTACACCCCCCCCCCAATGATAATTTTTTTACATTTTTAAATATTTCACTAAGTTTTATATTATTTTCGCAATCACCCCAAATCATCTCTTCTTGAAAAAAAATATTTTTGACTATATTTATGTTTGAATGTTCCCTGGTTATATTTTACAACCATAATCTCCTCACATTCCTCACAATCTTCTGCTAGGTCTAAAGTATACAACTCACTCTCACATAAATAACATTTTTTAAAAATAATTCTATATATTGATGTTAAATTATGTTCATCTATCGTATTACTTAAATTATCACCAATACATTCAGCACAAATAAATTTTCCATCAACACCTCGTTTATAATAATATTCTCGCACACAAACCCATGGTGCTATTCCAATCGCCTCCCGATCCATTTTAATAAAAATTCTTAACAAAACTAATCATTTATAATGAGGAAAAACACCACCAGACTAGATTATTAAAACTGAATAGTGTTTACTATCGCAATTATATGCAAAACAACATATAAAATTATTTATTCTCATCCTTGTTGTAATAAACGTATGGTTAGTAAAAATTTTTTCATAAAATATTTGAGTATATAAAGGGGGGATTTATATCCAGTAGCTTCAGTAAAAACTTAGTTCGAAAACTATACACAGCAGCTTCAGTTAAAAACGAAAAAAAGACAACTAAAAATGAATATCAACGAATTGAATCAGGTCGGTAGGAATATATATAGAAAATTTTCAGATTTACAAAAAATTTGAATTATAAAATTTTGGCGGTTCGTATATCAAACACAAGATATGGACCTGGTATACTATGTGAATTAGAATCTGGGATTATATACCTACCGAAAAGATTCACTGATAAATATATTGCAAACATGGAACCTCTCGAAAATATGATCATTTTTCAATTCTTATCATATAGCAAATATCCATGTGTAAAATTTATAGCTATCAGTTTCTAGAAAAACAATATTCTACAATATATTTAACATTTTTTGTATATGATAAGAATTGTTTTTTAGAAACTAATAACTATAAATTTTACGCATGGATATTTGCTATATGATAAGAATTGAAAAATTCCCCTTAACTAAACGTATGGTTAGTAAAATTTTTTCATAAAATATTTGAGTATATAAAGGGGGATTTATATCCAGTAGCTTCAGTAAAAACTTAGTTCGAAAACTATACACAGCAGCTTCAGTTAAAAACGAAAAAAGACAACTAAAAATGAATATCAATGAATTGAATCAGGTCGGTAGGAATATATATAGAAAAATTTCAGATTTACAAAAAAATTGAATTATAAAATTTTGGCGGTTCGTATATCAAACACAAGATATGGACCTGGTATACTATGTGAATTAGAATCTGGGATTATATACCTACCGAAAAGATTCACTGATAAATATATTGCAAACATGGAACCTCTCGAAAATATGGTCAGGAATGGTTTATATATGAAAATTATGCAGGATGGTTTTACGATTGAATTTGAATCAGAAAACTAATAAAAACGAGGTATAAGATGAGTAAGCATACCAATAAAAAATTCTAAAATTAATTAATTCTAGGTCTTATCTAATCTAGGCCAGTCTTGGGTATTTGTAAACATCACATTTATAATATATTTTATGCATCAATAAAAATTATAAAAATTATTTCTTAATATTAAACACCCCTCCAAAATATTTTCCTTTTATATTATTCTTGACTAAGACTAAATCAATAGCCTGATCTTATCTGGTCTATAATCCAATAGTCTAAGGCAACCAAATGTATAAGAAAACTGGTAATTTTAATCCGCTCCTAGTCTGGTCTTAACTAATCTAATCCAGGATGATCCGAGGCCGCCTTCGCCTCTGTCGGTATCAGTCTGTTCGTGAACCTCTTGGATTTCTGGATAATATATTCTCAAGAATCCACTTCCCATCCACCTTGACTAAGACTAGATTAATAGCCTGATCTTATCTGATCTAGTTCTAGTTAAATTTAATCTTAGCTATCTACAGTCTAGAATTATCTTATTAATTCTAATCTTAGGATGGGTTTGTATTTTTATAATATATTTTAGTCTCTGAATCAAATTAAATTAACTGAATGAATTGAATATTTGTAAATTAATTAATTTTTAAAATAATTTAATTTATTGATACGTGAGAGCGGGAAAAAACATTTTTTGAATATATTTAATTACTCAATACATTTATAACTCTAATCCACTAAATAGTCTTAGGCAATCAAATGCATAATATATATATATATATATATATATATATATATATATATATATATATATATAAATAATATATTGAATTATAGGATGATCCCAATAGATTTATAACTCTAATCCACTAAATAACTCCTATAATTTTATTAATTTTTTTGTTATATTACGTGAAGCCATTTAATAAAATGTTAATAATTAATTTGATATGCAATTTATATTTTAATTACATCATTTTAATTGCGATAGTAAACACTATTCAGTTTTATAATAATACATTTTTTAATATATTGAATTATAGGATGATCCCAATACATTTATAACTCTAATCCAATAAATAGCTCCTGTAATTTTATAATTTATATTTTAATTACATCATTTTAATTGCGATAGTAAACACTATTCAGTTTTAATAATGCGGATTTGCTAATCTAGTCTAAACTTGTCTAGTCTGGTGGTGGTATTTTTCCTCATTATAAATGATTGCTATAATAAATATTATGTAGGAATGCGTATTTACTTTTCTCAGTCTGGTTCTAGTCTGATAATATCTATTCTAGTCTGGCATTAACTAATCTAGTTCACTCCAGTAGTCCAGTATTTAATTCACTAATCCACTAAATAGTGTTAGGCAACCATATACACAAGATATTTTAAGTTACTCAATTTTTTGAATATATTTAATTACAGGATGATCTCAATACATTTATAACTCTAATCCATAGGCAACCAAATACACAAGATATATAAATAAATGCCATGTTTCCGCGCGGCGCCATCTGTGGGGAAATTGAATTACAGGAATCTGTATTTTTTTTGAATTTTACAGGAATCTGTAAAGCGCCATCTGTGATATAGTAGCGGAAATTGAATTACAGGAATCTGTTTTTTTTTAATTTTACAGGAATCTGTAAAGCGCCATCTGTGATGTAATAGGGGCATGTAAAGGTCAAGTCAAGGTCATGTCAAGGTCAAGTCAAGGTCAATTCAAGGTCATGTCAAGGTCAAGTCAAGGTCAAGTCAAGGTCAAGTCAAGGTCAAGTCAAGGTCAAGTCAAGGTCAAGTCAAGGTCAAGTCAAGGTCAAGTCAAGGTCAAGCCAAGGTCAAGTCAAGGTCAAGTCAAGGACAAGTCAAGGTCAAGTCAAGGTCAAGTCAAGGTCAAGTCAAGGTCAAGTCAAGGACAAGTCAAGGACAAGTCAAGGTCAAGTCAAGGTCAAGTCAAGGTCAAGTCAAGGTCATCGCGCATGCGCACTGTCGGAGGTTGAGGTTGGTCCAGAACGAACTATCTTTCCCTACTCCTGCTGACGCAAATTTTTGTTTAGAATTCGACGAAAATGCGAGACCATTAGAACCCTATGTTGACGTCGTAAATAAATTACAATGTCAAGACGACCTTGACAAACTTGACGTACAACGGGGAAATGTTTATTTAATGAATATCACTAATAATAGGAAACTTATTTGTCTCGTACCCTCAGTCAATTCTCTTTTGAAGGTTTCATATGAGAATATATTTTATATTTTGATAAAATTAAAAGAAAAACTTATTGAACATAACATAACAAATTTTTATGCAGGGAGTAATTTTGGTAACAATTTGAAGTGGTGTAAGGTTAGGCTAATGTTAAGATATATATTTAAAAATTCGGGAATCAAAATTTGTGTGTGCCATAACAAGGTCCGGAAGGAAAACTTTAGTGAAAATGAAAAAAATACAATTTTAACGGAATATCATGACCTGCCCACCGGAGGACACCCAGGTATAGGCCGAATGTACAAAAGAATTAGGCGCAAATATAATTGGGATAATTTAAAATCAGATGTAAGAGAATTTGTTAAAAAATGTAGGCAGTGCCAACAAAATAAGGTTCAAAATAAGACTCATAGGGCACCCTTAATTATTACAGATACTCCCGAATTAGTGTTTGAAAAGTGTTACCTTGACTGCGTAGGACCGTTACCTATATCCGAACATGGCAACAGATTTTTACTAACGTGTCAGGATGCCTTGAGTAAATATTTAATAGCAATCCCGGTTCCCAATATAGAATCAGATACGATAGCTACATGTTTTGTAAATGAAGTTATTTGTAAATTCGGTATAATGAGCGAAATCGTCACAGATCAGGGAAGTAATTTCATGTCGGAGCTATTCAAAGATGTTTGCAAACTTTTGAAAATAAAGAAATTAAATTGCACTAGTTACCACCCCGAATCAAATTCGGTCGAAAGATCTCATCGAACGTTGGGCGAATACTTGAGGAATTTTGTTAATAAAAATAAAACTGATTGGTGTAGCCATGTCCCTTACTTTTTTTTTCATATAATACTACACCACATTCAACCACCACGTTTATGCCATTCGAATTAGTGTTCGGCAAACAACCTATTTTACCAACGTCAATTACAGCTCCACCAGAATTTTCATACAATTACGACGATTATCTGACGGACTTGAAACACAAATTACGCGTGACTAGACAAGAAGCTAAAGACAACCTAATCAGAAGGAAGGAAAGGTCGAAAGTTTTATATGATAGGAGTAGTTCAAATATAGAATATGAAGTAGGATATTCGGTTTGGCTATTCGATGAAAGTACCAAAACGAACAAAAGCAAAAAATTACATTCAAGATATTTAGGACCATTTAAGATAGTTTCTATAGATTCAGATGTCAATTGTACGCTTAAAATAAAAGGAAAGTACGTCAAGGTACATAAAAATAGAATAAAAAAAATGCCATGTTAATATCGCGGAATCTCGAGTTTAGTTTCTCTTATTGTTAGTTTAGATGTTTAGAATCTTGAGTTTGGAACTCCATTATTCATGAGCCTACCTGCGAATAAGTTCATAATTACAGAGCCTGTCGCGAAATATTTTGCCGCTAACGTTACACAAAGGTATACATGTTTCCATCTTGTTGTTTTTGTTAAGTGTTAAGTGTAATATGTGACAATATGTTTGTAAATAAAATTGACTAATATTTCTGATACAAATAGTGAAATGTGTGAGACGAACTTTTTAGCGGAAACAAGAGAGGTCTGTGAATATTATAAAACATCGTCGAACCGTCGACCGGCCGTTACTAATCGTAAGATGCAAAATTGGAAGGAATCATATTCATCAGGAGAGGAACCGGCGACTAGAAATTATTCGTACGACAACGACAACGCGGTGGCAAAATATGAAAAATTTGTCACTTTTAGTAGCGCCAACTTTTTATTAAGTGAGGGAGTGTTGTGATCTCGCGATGTTGGTTTCAAAGAATTTCAGTTTCTCACGAGTCGGCAAAGAAAACTAAGTGGACACCCGATTAGTTTTTGTTTATTTAGGACCATTAGTCTGCTTTATCTAAATCATGCGGGCAGACGCTCGAACTTAGGGATCGTGCCGAGACGCCGAGAGGATTTTGTTTTATGAGTTTTGGAAATTTTCCATAAAGATTAGGGGAGGACTCACACCAAGACCGAGGTGATGAGGTAGAGGGGAAGTTAAAAGGGGACCAGTCAGAATTGAGCTAGCAAGAGAGTAATTTGAGTTTTGAAGACGAACCTCCGTATTTTCGTTGAAGTAAATTCCGGGTTTCGACCATAAGTTTCGTAGAATTAAGTGTATTGTTTATTATTTATTATTTTTAAGTTAGTTAGTAATTATTGTAATAAGTTAGCGATTAGTTGTACATATTGTAAGATATTAGCAGATAAGTAGTATTTAATTACATATAAAGGACATATTTGCGTGTAATTAATTCATCCATTGTCCTGATCCTGGAGCAGTACCATACCAAATTACCAGTTCGCAACAATACAACAGATTAATAAAAAAAGAAAATTCTTATGAATAAATAAGTAAAACTGACAACTGCCACCTTCTGCCAAATCCATAACTTCACCAATATCTTTTGGGAATGTTTGTGCACAAAGTGCTTTCTGGTGCATTAAGCAATGGAAAGATAACACGTCATGCTCAATGTTTTCTTTAAAAATTGTTAGAAATCCTTTTTTATTGCCCACTATACTTTTAGCTCCATCTGTTGCAATAAAAACAATTTTAGTAAGTGGGATGTGATTTTTCTCGAGACATTCGGTAACTGTTTTTGCAATATCTTCTCATCGAGTTTGACCCTTGAGTGGCAATAATCCCAGGAGTTCTTCTTTGGGATCAGCTGATGAAATATAGCGAGCAATGGGGGCAACTGCGCAGCGTCCTTTAAGTCACAAGACTCATCGACCGCTATTGATATGGCTGATGCTAATTTAACGCCCTCAATTTGTTGTTGGCGTATATTTAATGACATTTTTTTGCGCTGTCTGTTACAGTTTTGGCAGACAATGATAAGCTTTTGATTTTATTTATAATCTCTGCTTTATTGTTAAGATTATGAAAAAGTCTGCATTGTGTGCACGTGTGCTGGAACAGGCTCCCACGGCACTACAGGCTGAAATTATAGCCATTGAAAGATGCGCACAAATCTACCTAAAGAAACGTCTTAAAGGAGTGCAAATCTACATCATAACGGACAGCCAGGTAGCTATGGGAATGAAATGGCCGACGCAATCGCCAAAAGCAGGGCCGAGGCTCCCTTCTTGGACCCGGAGCCACCGTGTGGGCTTACAAAGGCCCACTTAAGGCAGGGGGCTAAGAAATGGGAAGAAGAGGAAAAGCAAACCTACTGGAAGAACACGCCAGGAGCTAAAATGCTCATAAACTATTCTGCCGCAATAACGCAGCAGATGCGAAGCTTCTCTAGAAGAGAAATCAGAACTTTGGTAGGCATACTCACAGGAGATTGTCCGGCGAGATATAACCTACACAAAATGGGAAAGGCAGAGGAAGTTGCCTGTAGATTATGTGAATCAGACGAAGAATCCGCGGAACGCAAGCCTCTCATCAATATCCTAGACTTCGTTCACGAAGTTGAATTCTTGGCAGAGTAATTGTAGTAGGGTCAAGCGCAATAGATCAAGTTGGCCGCAGTGCAGAAATACTTTGCAGCCAAACGACCCCCACACAAAATAAAATGAAAAAGTGTGTCAGCCGCATTTATAAAACAACTTTTTATGTATTCACCATCAGTAAATGGTTTTTCGTTTTTTTACATTCACAATAAATCATGATTCACATGAGTTCATGATTCACAATAAATCTTGCCCAGATAGCTTTATTTGCAGAGTGCATCCAACAGTTAATAGAGGAAGTTGACTTTCTTGTATCGCCAAAGGGATAATTATTTGCAAATCCGAAATGTTTAACTTCTAAATGTCTCCCGACGTTAGATTTTTTGTTGTTTGCTAGGTTTTCTTGGCAAATAAGACAAGTTGGAAGACCATCTGCATTAGCTACAAACGCACACGATTCAGTCCATTCAGTTTGGAATTCACGATGTCTATCGGCAAGTTTTATTTGTTTTTTCTTCGAGGCCATAAGAGGACTAGAATTTCTGAATAATCCCAGAAAAAGTAAAATTTTGAACTGTACTGACTTGAATGCGACACACAATAACTAAAAGAAACGTGCGAGATGTGCGAGTCGCGCTGGCTGTGAATTATGAACTTGACGGCGTGGCACGGCTGCGGCCGTCTCTGCCATACGAAAATCCCCCACCACACAATAGTAGCACCGTGACTTATACACATTTGCGTCACAAATGTGTCATCAGAGCCATAAGGTTGCACTAAAAAAACCACATGTGGAAGATGTAAATGTTTCTTTGTTGAACGAGATTCCCCAAAACCTCCAATTGTTTCAATGGATACAATTTCAAATGGATATATTTCAGGACCCAATTGTGACATGAAACCATATTTTTATTTTTTTCTTGATTTATTTTTTATACAGATTTCGCACTTTTCACAGATATTTTTGATGTTACCAGTGATGTTTCTTGCTGTATAAAATGGTGTTATTTTATTTTACAGTTGTGTTCTACCTATATGGCAATATGTATTGCGTACATCTTCTATTATTGTATTTAAATTTATTTATATTATTTTGTAGATCGGTATTTGTACGTTGATCATTTTTTATGTCTCTCATATTGATTTGATTTACTACTTTCAGAACTTCATCTGTATTTTCATAAGGTTCTAAAACCGGATTTCTGCTCAAAGAATCTGCTTCTTGATTAGGTTTTCCGGGATTATATTTTACTTAAAAATTCAATTGAGATAAGTAATGTGTAAAATCTCCAAGTTGTCCGTCCGTCCTAGCCTTTATGTTCAGATTTTCTAAAGGTTTATGATCGGAATGTACCAGAAACTCCTTTCCAATAAGCCAATGTTTCCAGTATTTTACCGCTTCTTCTATAGCTAAACATTTTAGGTATATTGCCTTTTTTCGTTTTTGTGCGTCATTCAGTTTTTTTTTTAAATATGCAACTGACTTACTGTCTGCATTTTCATCTATTTATTTTAGCACAGCCCCTATTCCTTTAATGCATCTTTAATTGCATCTGTGTATGCAACTGACTTACTGTCTGCATTTTCATCTTTTTGTTTTAGCACAGCCCCTATTCCTTTAATGCATCTTTCATTGCATCTGTGTATATCTCAATTGGTAAATCTGGATCAAAAATTCTCAAAGTGGTTGTGAACAGAGCAATGATTTTATTTTATCAAAAGATTCTTGACATTCTTCTGACCAGATAAATTTCACATCTTTTCTTAATAAATTGTGTAGCAGATCTAGAATAACTGAAATATTTGGAACAAATTTCTGATGACAAATTATTTTCCCTAAAAATTGACGTATGTTCTTTCTTGCCTTTGGAACTGGGAAGTTCTTGACAGCAATTAAATAATCTTTGAGTCTGGGTCTGATAGAATTATTTTCTATTATATGACGCAAGTATCTTCAAGAATTTTCTGCAAAAGTGCATTTAGAAAATTTGAGTCTAAAACCTTCTCATCTTTTCGTACATGAGAAATCATGACATTTATAATTTAGGATATATTGTGTGATCCTCATTTTGAGAGATCTTCATTTTGAATTAGTTTAAAATTCTTGATACAATCCAAACCAATAATAAAATCGTAAATAAAATTTTCATTATCCACAACAAATGAGGCGTTGCGAATACGAAGGGCGAACTCAACATTGGGTCATATTTTTTTTTTCACGGATGGGATCAGAACTTTCTCCAGAATCCGCAGGTATAGGTTTCATGTTGAGTTCGTCATAAGTTCATCAAAATTTAAATCAGCCTTTGCTGAGTTCGCCCTTCATCCGCAATCGATACTTAAATTTCAAATGCGTTAGTAGGGATATATGTCATGTTCTAGGCCACTTCATCTAAATCTAGCACCTTATGGGGGAAATTACATGTAAATCTAGCATGATGCACCTTATGGGAGTTTTACATGTAAATCTAGCACGATGCACCATATGGAGATTTACATGTAAATCTAGCACGAAGCCCCTTATGGGGGATCCTATATAAAATAGTTCTGAACGCGGCCGAGCTTAGATGTGTAGATGGCGCTACTAGGTATCAGCAATTTTAAATATTCCAAAACATTATCTGGTTTATTAGCTGATAACAATTTCTTATCTCAACTCGCCTGTAAACGCATGTGAAACTAATCAATTTCTTGGAGATAATCTGCGTTTTTATTTTGATTTACCGTTAGACGTGACCGAATGTCTGCCGAGATAGCAAACCTCGTCTCTTATCAGCTACATACAAGTGTGGAACCAATAAATTATATCGGTCTAATTAATTTCTCGATAAATAATCTGCGTCTAGTCTGGTGCTGATAACAATTTGCCCGTCTCAACCTGTCTGTGGACACGTGCAATATCACCGAACTTCTAACGGACTTTTTGCTTATCTGCTGTACGCGATAGCGTGAGGCTAATAAATTATGTCGGTCTAATCAATTTCTAAGAAATTCATCTGCGTGTTTATTTTAATAAGCACATTAAAATTTTGATTTAACGTTAGACGTGGCTGAATGTCTGCCGTAGATAAGAACCCTGTTATCTTATCAGCGGTGCGCGAGCGGAGAAATTATCAGCTACATACAAGCGTGGAACCAATAAATTATGTCGGTCTAATTAATTTCTCGGAAATTTATCTGCGTCTAGTCTGCTGCTGATAAAAATTCGAATTTCTTAGAAATTGTGCGTTTATTTTATAATAAGCATATTCAAATTTTGATTTACTGCCCGGTTTGTTGATTAGGTGCGACCAGACGTCTAGCGCTGATAACAATTTGCCTGTCTCAACCTGTCTGTGAACACGTGCAAGATTACTGAACTTCTAACGGTTTTTTGCTTATCTTATCTATAATATATATAGAATAATAAATTATGTCGATCTAATTAATTTCTCGGAAATTTATCCGCGTCTGGTCTGGTGCTGATAACAATTTGCCCGTCTCAACCTGCCTGGATCACGTGACACATCCAGCGGGTATATAAGAGCGAGCTGAGAGTTCTAAATCATTTCTTAACTAAACCTCACCACGACAAGTCAACAGTTTAAAAATGTTCTCCTGTGCTCAATGCCCTAAAGTGTTTGGAAGGAAGGATGCCCTCTCAAGACATCTGAAAACCTGTGGTGAGTTTAAAATATATTATAAATATCCAATTCACAAGCTAATTTAATATAATTTATAGAGGTTAAAACTAGCCTCAAATGCGAATTGTGTGCTATAACATTCGCAAGAATGTGCAGCTTAAAACGCCATATGAAACAACAGCACAACATCGATGAGCCTACCACCTCGAAGATGAGCTTAAATATCCTGAAGAGACCCCTAGAGGTTGACGATTCACCCTCGACCTCGAAGAAGATGAAAATGGACTCACCAACTCCATCAACTCATCGCTACGATATTTGTTACCAAGTCTTCGCATCCAGAGGCAAGTTCGCTGGGCACATGCGATCACAAAAACACCTCCAAGCAGCCGTGAAGCCATATCTGCAAGGCGTCATTGAAGTCTGCTCCAGATTCAAGAAAAGGGTAGCTAGCTATAGAATTAATGGTTCAGGGATAGATATAGATAGCTTTGTAGCCAATTCGAGGGGTACTGTTGCTACCACGATTGAAAACGTTATCAAGTCCTTTAATTCAGGTATCAAGTTTAACATCGAACTCTTTGGTATTTACATTAATGAAAAAAATCCCGCGGGCGAATTAAATACATTCAATACAAAGTATCGCGAATTAACCACTAGCATGAGCAACTTTTTCGAAATTTATGTGGATATGTGTGCAAAATTAAAACCAAATGTAGCGAGTTTCACGACAAAGATTCGGGTCGGTCACTAAGGGAGATTTCCCATTTAGAAATTAATATCAATAAATACAAACCAATACGTGGGTCATCATTTATTGAACTACCGAAAGAGATTAGGGTTCGGAAAGCTTGTATCAATATTAAGAATGAAGACGAGTTTTGCTTTTTATGGAGCTTTGTATCCGCATTACACCCCGCGAATGAACATTCCTATCGCCCGGCATCATATCCCCACTTTTCTCAAATTTTAAAATACGACAGACTAGAGTTCCCGCTTAAAATTAAAGACATTTCTAAATTTGAATAGATGAATGACATTAGCATTAACGTTCATGGTTCCGAATTTAATTTTAAATCTAAACAACATGACGTAGTAGGACCGATTTTTCATTCTAACGACACTAGGGAAAGACATGTAAATTTACTATATTTAGAAGAAGGGGTTAAAAAGTCATTATATATATATATATATATATATATATATATATATATATATATATATATATATATATATATATATATATATATATATATAAAAGATATTTCACAACTTGTAAGAAGTCAGATTTCAGTAGACTATAGAAAAAAAGATCTATGCTATGGCTGTTTAACCTTCTTCTCAATGGAACCGACCTTTAATCAACATAGAACGAATGACTGCAACAAAGTATATACTATTATGCTGACAGAAGAACTTAAAAGAACGTAAAAGAATAGAGAGGTGTTATGATGCCGGGGAATGTATTAAAGTTTCAAAATTTCGATAGAAAAATGCGTATACATGTTTGCCGAACCCTGACAATAGCTATACAAATCAAACATAGATCCACGTACCGTACTGTTTCGCCCATAATATAAAATGTTCATTCGATGATTCATTAAGTAAATTTTTCACTTATACCGGAGAAAATTGTCCGAAATTGTTTTGCGAGAACCTCTATGCAGATGTTAAGGAATTATACAGGAAATAATTAAGCGTTGTACTACCGATGACTAAATTAACTGAACTTGAACAAAATACATACGATACGGCCACTTCTTGTCATATATGTAATAAATTATTACAAGTAACAGACAAAGTCGCCGATCATGATCATTTAACGGTTAAATTTCGGGGGGGCGCCCACTCAAATTGCAATTTAAATTATAAAATCCTGAAAATGATTCCTGTATTTTTCCATACCATGTCGAATTATGATGCGCATTTGTTTATTAAAGACTTTGGTTCCGACGAGGAAAAAATTAATATTATTCCACAAAATAAGGAAAAATATATATCTATCACCAAAAATCTACCGGTCGGGGAATATGTAGATAAAAAAGGGGTAGAAAATAAAATTTATTTAAAATTATGATTTATAGACTCATTCACATTTATGGCTAGTTCTTTGGGCAAACTAGCGAAAAATTTGAGTGACGATCAATGCATAGAGGTTCGAAAATTTTTCCCCAACAATGAACATTTTATGTTATTAAGGCAGAAAGGTGTTTTCCCATACAAGCACATGGACTCATTCGATAGGTTGACAGAGACATCTTTATTGCACAAGGACTGCTTTAACGACTCTTTAAATAACTGCATCATCACCGACGAAGAATATAATTTTGCTCAGACCGTTTGGACTACATTTAATTGTCGAAATTTAAAAGATTACTCAGACCTATATTTAATGACTGACGTGCTATTATTGACAGACATTTTGGAACAATTTAGAAACGTATGCATCACGACATATCAGCTCGATCCGGCCCAATATTATACGGCACCCGGACTAAGCTGGGATGCAATGCTGAAAATGACTGACATAAATTTGGAACTTTTCACGGACATAGACATGCACCATTTCGTCTCCAAAGGCATTAAAGGAGGTATTTGCCAGGCCTCGCTGAGATACGCTAAGGCGAATAATAAATACTTATCAGAGTATAATTCGAGCCAACCCAGTACATATTTAGCGTACTGGGATGCGAATAATTTGTATGGTTGGGCGCTGTCTCAACTGATGCCTTATGGAGGTTTTAAATGGTTGACGGAGACTGAAATTTTAGACTTTGACGTGACGAAAATGAGTTATGATTCACCTGTTGGCTATTTCATCGAAGCATACCTTGTGTATCCTGAATCGCTACAGGCCCCACATAATGATTTACCATTCCTCGTTGAAAGCATCCGACTCCACCAGATTCAAAATTTAATAACAGAAAATTATACCAAATTTAAACGACAAAGAAAAATATATTGTTCATTACAGAAATTTAAAGCAAGCAATAAACCATGGACTGAAAATTACAAAAATTCATAGAATTATAAAGTTTGAACAATCTGATTGGCTAAAACAATATATTGACCTATTTTATTAACCCTACTTTACGACAGACCGCAAAAAATTATTTCGAAAAAGACTTTTTCAAATTAATGAACAACAGTGTATTCGGCAAAACCATGGAGAATGTGAATAAACGAGTGGATGTAAAACTTGTTAATCATTGGGATAATATTGGTCGTAAACCTGGCGCGGAAACACTTCTCGCTAAACCGAACATGAGAAGTGTTTCCACGTTTACAGAAAATTTAATCGCGATCCAATTTAACAAGTTAAAAGTTTGTTATGACAAACCGATTTATGTGGGGTTTGCTGTTTTGGATTTGTCGAAATTGCTGATGTATGAGTTTTTTTATGATTTTTTTAAGCCTAAGTACCGTTGCTCTGTGCTATTGTGTCACCGACAGTCTCATTTTATTGGTCGAAACAGATGATATTTATGTAGATATCAAAGAGAACATAGAAAAATTTGATACCAGCAATTTTAGACCTGATAACGTTTTTAACATGTCGCTGAAAAATAAATCTATGCTAGGCCTAATGAAGGAAGAGTTGTGCCACCCAAGATTATATTCGAATTTGTTGGGATAAGAGCGAAGATGTATGCTCATTGTACAGATAGGGATAGAGTTAATTGAAATAAAAAAGCCAAAGGTGTGAAAAAAAGTGTGGTAGATAGAGATATTAGTGGTGAGGATTATAGACAATGTATGTTAACCGGGGAAAATATATATCGCAAGCAGCAAATATTATGAAGCTGCAAACACGTCATATTTACAATAGAACAGAATAAAATTGCATTGAGTAGCAACGACGATAAACGTTACATTTGTCCAAACGGCGTAAATACTCTCGCATGGGGGAATTCTAGAATACCATAACTGTAAAGAAAGCTATCTATAATTATCCCTGAACCATTAAATTCATTCATAATGTTTATATTATATATTTGTCACTGTAATTGTAAATAAATTGTAAAAAAACTAGCTACCCTTTTCTTAAAACTACTAGAAATGCTCAGATAATATTCCATAAAGTAATTTTTGAATTGTAACTATTAATAATGTATATATAATGTATACTATTAATAATATATATATATATATATATATATATATATATATATATATATATATATATATATATATATATATATATATATATATATATATATATATATATATATATAAATATATATATACATTTATATTGTAAATTATGTTTATATATATGTTTTCAGCTTAAGCGCTTGAGGGATGTATTATTGATAAGCATTTTCTTATCAATAATACATCCCTCAAGCGCTCGACATACACAGGAAATAAGAAACGTAGTCTAATCAATTCCTTATTTTTAACCGCAGAATTTTTTTCAATGTATGACAACGAGAAAAACATGAAGATTTTAAAAATGTATTCAAATAATTTTACTAATACAAACCCTCGAGAATATTCGGGTACTAGCATTGATAATTATAAACCCAAACTCTAAATTCATAATTAGTTTGTAACCAGACTCCGCCGTGACAAGTCGACATCAAGCTTTAAAATTCATCGTTAGTTGTTAAAATAGTTTACATTAAGATGGTTAAAATACAAGTCGGATGGTTAAAATACAATATAATAATAAATCTTAAAGGTATCAACTGATGTGTTTAAACTATCAAATTATATACATTTTATTGTTATTAATTCTACAAAACTGTAATAATATCTATATATTCTTTTATTGTAAATGTTAACATATTTTTCCTGCTAATAAATGTCTATATAAAAATATATTCTATTTTCATTATGTCAACCTCTTTCTACATTTTCAGAAATCCACTTTTCATCTACTTGCATCCATTTTTAATCCACTTTTCATCTACTTGCATCCATTATTAATCCACTTTTCATCTACTTGCATCTATTTTTAATCCACTTTTCATCTACTTGCATCCATTTTTAAACCACTTTTCATCTACTTGCATCCATTTTTAATCCACTTTTCATCTACTTGCATCCATTTTGAATCTACTTTTCATCTACTTGCATCCATTTTTAATCCACTTTTCATCTACTTGCATCCATTTTTAATCCACTTTTCATCTACTTGCATCCATTTTTAATCCACTTTTCATCTACTTGAATCCATTTTTAATCATATTTATGCCGCTTTTTATTCTTCTATATTTATTGAATTGTACATTCGGTATAAATAGGAGAAAAACTTGATTATTAATCAGTTTAGTACTAGACGTTGACGAGAATACATCATGTTTAAATGTAACGAGTGTAACAAACGATATTCATTGATTCAAAATTTACGTAGACGTGAAAGAGGTCACAACAAAAATTTTAAAATTATATGTGAGTATTGTGCAAAAATATTTTCTCGTCGTGATATATATAATCGCCATTTGTCAACTAAACATTATGTAACTAAGATGAATAAACTGGCAGATCTCGAAGAACAATCGCAAGACACTCTTAATGGAGTCACATTTGTCGGATTTTGTCGGATAATGAGATAATCCAAAAAGAAAATCGTATCAAAATAATTGATAATAATGATCTAGAAATTGAAAATGATAAATCAAAAGAATTTAGACATAATATTAAAGAAAGTACAACGAGCGGAACAATCAAAAAACGATGAAAGTTTGATTGAATGTAAAGTAAAGAAAGTGGAATCGAAAGTACCTGAAAATCGTGTTATAGACAATGACTTAATGAAATAAAACAGTTTAGATAAAAGTGTAACTAAAGATATTGAAGCAGATGTATCAAAAGATCAACGACTTAATGGTGCGGATAAAAGAAAATAGAATAAACGTCTCAATGTTAGCCGACTCCTTTAAAGAGATGTTAAATTATCTGGATTTGTGGGAACATCAATTTGGTATCAGTAAATCTCAAACATCCGTGCCGAGCATCTTTGCGGAATTTCCAAGAAATTGTATTAATAAGAGAGAAGAAGATGAAGAAGGTGTTTTCACGGACTATGATTTCGAAGGGAACATACCTTATCTCAATGAAAAATTGCAAAAGGGAAGTCCCCGTTCGTTTGATCCGTTTATTGAATGGAACGATCCCAACGAGTTGGTTGAACGATTATGGTTGTTAAAAAAGTCACAACAATGTGGAAACAAATCCAAGGATTATGAGATTCAAACTATCGAAAACGCTTTAAGAGAAGCCGACATAATCGAGTAATATTTTACGGTTGCCTCAATTTAATTGAAATGAAATATGCACTTATTGTAAAATAGTGATCATTATACTGTTTTTTATTATATTTGTAATTGTAAATAAATAAATATATATATATATATATATATATATATATATATATATATATATATATATATATATATATATATATATATATGTATATATATATATATATATATATATATATATATATGTTGTATTTGAGGTTTTCGCGGATAGATACCTGTGTTGTATTGTTTTCTCGGGGATTCCGCGTTGATGCTGAGGGTTGGCTCTGAAAAGAACCGGATTCTCGACGTTTCGGCGAACTAACATTCGCCATTCTCAAGAGATATATGCGTCCGTGCGGGTCAACCGTTGCGTCCGTGCGGGTCAACAGTATGCGTCTAACGGTTGACCCGCACGGACGCATATATCTCTTGAGAATGGCGAATGTTAGTTCGCCGAAACGTCGAGAATCCGGTTCTTTTCAGAGCCAACCCTCAGCATCAACGTATATATATATATCAACATATATATATATATATATATATATATATATATATATATATATATATATATATATATATTTTTTTATTCTACTAATAACTTGGCTTTATTTTTACCCATAATCCTGAAACTGAATAAAAGGGATAAGGAAAACGATATACATTGTTAAATTATTATTTTTATTATAATTATTAAAAAATCATTACAGGTTACAAAATCTCCCTCCTTTTTTCATCAATACATTTATAGCATTTATATTGAGGTGGCGGGGGTCCATCAATATGATCCGAATCAGTTGGTAGATTGTAATATTTGTAACATGGGAGACAGGCGGCTATATCTTCATCTTCTTGAAAATGTGATGGGGGCGCATCCCACATCGATAGTAGTTCCCTGGGTGTTATATGTGTCATTAAATGTAATTTAAACTGATTACAACAACCACAGCACCTATCCATTGATACACAGTTTAGAAAAAAGTTGATTACACTTTTTAGCATCTTGATATCTTTTGATTGTTAATTTTTGTTGCTCCAATCGTGTTTTTCTTTGTACTAACCGTCCTACTTTATCGTCCATGATCTTAACCATTACAATGTCGGGTTGATTCTATATCTTTAAATAATTTACATTTGTTGTACGCTAATATCTCAAACATATATTCTACGCTTTCAAACTGCTGAGAAGATGTTTGTAGTAGGTTTTCCAGCGTAGATATGACGTCACAATCTTTTGGTAAGTTTATAAAATGCAACAGCTACTCGTTGTAATAATCGGCAAAGTTTAATGTTTTCAAACGCTCCAAGCGATAATCAATTAATTTAAATAAGCCGTCTAACTTGCATGCAGCCTCTTGATCCAGATCGAATTGAACCCCCCTGCTTTGTAATGTGATATATCCGCTTCTATTCCTTTTGACTGATGAGTGAAAAGTTATGGTGAAGCTGTCGCAAGCTGGTACTATTTGGGTATATGATATCCCCGTCTTTTGAGTTTCTAGCAAAGGGCTGCAGTTGGGGCACTTCCTTTTAACTCCTCTTTGTGGTTTAATCGCTGGTGTTGAAAATAACGTATTCACCTTTTGCCATTCAATTTTTAATGCGAACCATTCGATTGGAATTAATGTGAAACTTCTTTTGGAGTTGAATATACGAAGACAGGGTAATAGCCTCTAACCGCGCTGAATCCAGTTGAAGCTGATAATGTCTTGGAGATTGGATAGCTAGCTTCGTTTATGAGTCGACATTCACTTTTAATTTCTTCATTGAAATCTCGCAGTAAGTCGTTCAAGAAAGTAGGTGAACTTATATCTGAATCTGCCATGGATGCTGTTGGTGGTGCTGCGTTGATATAACTAATTCAGTATTAGTAGTTTGCCTCCTATTTATACTCAACCGAATTTTCAATGAGCCAATCAAAATGCTCCGTATGTGTCACGTGATGAATGATTCATCCAGACAAGTTCAGACAAGAAATGTAGAATCAGCGGTTCAGCAGTCTTGCACATGCTCACAGACAGGTGGAGACAAACAAATTGTTATCAGCTAATAAACCAGATAATGTTTTGGAATATTTAAAATTTCTGATACCTAGTATGATTATACACTATCTCGCTACCTCGAAAATATTTTAACAGCTCTGCAGGTGGTTGCAAGTCACCAAAGCTGTCAAAATATGTAATTAAAACCCTATAATCTCATTTGAATCAACCCGTAATATGTTTGCAATCTATTATGCATACATATCCACCCCCCACTACCCCCGCAACTCATTTGGAATTTTGAATTTTCCCGCTATCCAACGTACACGTATCTTGCAGCGCCATTTACACATCTACGCTCGGCCGCGTTCAGAACTATTTTATATAGGATCCCCCATAATGGGCTTCGTGCTAGATTTACATGTAAATCTCCATAAGGTGCATCGTGCTAGATTTACATGTAATACTCCCATAAGGTGCATCATGCTAGATTTACATGTAATTTCCCCCATAAGGTGCTAGATTTACATGTAAATCCCATAAGGAGGTCAAAGTTTCATCGGCACTTGTCCAACATACAAACAACGGTCACTGGATGGATTTTAGAAATTCAAGGACTGTTGCACAGATTAGCCACGAAATGTCACGAGTATACAGAGAAGCCATAGAGATAGAAAACGAGACTACTGCATGAACGCGAGAGACGATTCCTTGAGACTGCCCCCAGCATGGCGACCGATCATATCCACCCTCAAAATGCAATCCCAGACACCCCAGACTAATGTACGGCCAACAAGACAGACAAACAACCGAACCGAAGTACCGCACACAACGCGCATGACCCGAAGCCAGATAGCTATAAGTAGTCGCATCGCACGAACGAGCTCTCAGTATGCGTCTAACGGTTACCATGTTAGTTCGCCGAAACGTCGAGAATCCGGTTCTTTTCAGAGCCAACCCTCAGCATCAACGCGGAATCCTGGAGAAAACAATACAACACAGGTATCTATCCGCGAAAACCTCAAATACAACATTATAAACCTCCACGGGGAGGAAATTTACCACCTCACCCGTAGCTTCGAGAAACTACGGACAAAGCGGTCTCAATTATTGTGCGATTTAGCATTTTTACGTCGCTGTAGAGATACAGACATAACACCTGTCTGTATGAGGCTGTCACACCATAATACGACAGTCAGGTCAAACGAAATACTAAACAACGCAAGCCAAGCTTTGCTTCGGGACGAAATCCAAACCAAACGACAGAAACTTGACAGCATTAGTCAAAATATCCTGACAGCCCACATACCACTACGCTACACCCTCTCCTCTGGCAACAGATAGACTTAATATCTATCAACAGAGCCGAACAGAATAGATTATTAATTACCAATAGGCAGAAAGAAAAATACAACCTTCTCAGACGGAGACAAAAACCTGCACCAAAACCACTCAACATCGACAAAGTGGTTTACAATCTTTCAGACCAGCCCCTAGACGAACCTACCAAAACCGTACTGGCCAAGGGTTTTAACTTTGCAATAGTACCAACTCGCCTTCCCAAAGAAGACATAATCACTGGTGTCGAGACTGCTATCTCACAACTCCCTGCCACATTAGCCGAGACAATAAGACAGGAAACATGCCACATTTTAAGATCTGCCAAACCACCGATAAGAAACATCTCATACGAAGAATTCAAAGCCGTCAAGACACTTACCCAGTACAACGGACCCCACAACCTATCTTGAGAAAACTACCAGACAAAAGATCCTAAGCTCTAGCATTGACAAGGAAACAATGAATTATCTTATACCAAGGGAGAAATCTTCACGGTGTTCCAAGATATATGGTTTACCAAAGATCCACAAAGATGGAGCCCCACTACGACCAATAGTAAGCTGCATTGGTTCACCGGTCCAACTTCTTGCGAAACATTTAGCAAAATGTTTACAACCATACGCCGAAGATTGTGATTCCTATGTCCGCAATACTGAACACTTAATAGACACACTGAAAAATCACCAACTCCAGCCCGGCCACCTCCTTGTGAGCTTTGACATTGTATCTTTATTCACAAAAGTACCGGTCCCTGAGGCCTTAAACATCATAAGATCAAAATTAAAACCAGAAAAGTATGTATCAGATCTGGCAGAACATTGTTTAAAGAATACATACTTTAGGTACGATGGTAAAATATACAAACAAGTCCTAGGAGCACCAATGGGTTTACCTCTATCCCCAGTAATAGCCAACATATTTCTTACAGATTTTGAACAAAAGGCAATCTCATCAGCCACACTTAAACCTACACTCTGGTTAAGATATGTTGACGACACATTTGCAATCTGGCCCCACGGCAGACCAGAGCTGGACAAATTCCTTAACCATCTTAACTCCCAATACGACCAAATTAAATTCACAATGGAGATAGAAAAGCATCAACGACTTCCTTTCTTGGATGTTTTGGTACAGAAGAAAGCTGACGGCACTTCGAGTCACACTGTGTACCGGAAACCAACCCACACAGGCAGATATCTGAACGCTTCTTCGCACCATCATCCCAAACAACTAGCATCTGTAGTCAACACTCTTACCACCCGATCCAAAAGACTAGCCGACCAGTTAAAGACCAGTTAACTTACCGAAAGAATTGAGGAACTTACGAGAAGCTCTTTCTTCAAATGGATATTTAAACAGCTTAATATCCAGAGCTTTCCGTCGTACAGAGAACTGTAGCCAAAGAACTGAAGAACGCCAGAAACCCGTTAGCACAGCATACCTACCATATGTTCATACATCAACTGACAAAATCGCCAGAATCCTTAAAAGACCCAACATCGACACCATTTTCAAACCTAACCAGAAAATATCCTCCATGCTACGCAGCGTTAAAGACACCATCCCGTAGGAATCCCATGGAATTTACGAAATACCTTGCAGAACATGTGAACGAACCTACATTGGACGTGCCAATAGAAAAATATATGCTAGGATTCAAGAACATGTAGTTTCAGTCAGACACAGAGACAAAGTTTCATCGGCACTTGTCCAACACACAAACACCGGTCACTGGATGGATTTTAGAATTCAATGACTGTTGCACAGATTAGCCACGAAATTTCACGAGTATACAGAGAAGCCATAGAGATAGAAAAACGAGAGTACTGCATGAACAGGAGAGACGATTCCTTGAGACTGCCCCAAGCATGGCGACCGATCATATCCAACCTCAAAATGCAATCCCAGACACCCCAGACTTATGTACGACCAACAAGACAGACAAACAACCGAACCGAAGAACCGCACACAACGCGCATGACCCGAAGCCAGACAGCTATAAGTAGTCGCATCGCACGAACGAGCTCTCAGTATGGGTCTAACGGTTGACCCGCACGGACGCATATATCTCTTGAGAATGGCGAATGTTAGTTCGCCGAAACGTCGAGAATCCGGTTCTTTTCAAAGCCAAACCTCAGCATCAACGCGGAATCCCCGAGAAAACAATACAACACAGGTATCTATCCGCGAAAACCTCAAATACAACATACATATATATATATATATATATATATATATATATATATATATATATATGTATATGTATATATATATATATATATATATATATATATATATATATGTATATGTATATATATATATATATATATATTTTATATATATATATATATTATATATTATATATATATATATTATATATATATATATATATATATATATATATATATATATATATATATATATATATATATATATATATATATATATTATATATATATATATATATATATATATCTTTATTCACAAAAGTACCGGTCCCTGAGGCCTTAAACATCATAAGATCAAAATTAAAACCAGAAAAGTATGTATCAGATCTGGCAGAACATTGTTTAAAGAATACATACTTTAGGTACGATGGTAAAATATACAAACAAGTCCTAGGAGCACCAATGGGTTTACCTCTATCCCCAGTAATAGCCAACATATTTCTTACAGATTTTGAACAAAAGGCAATCTCATCAGCCACACTTAAACCTACACTCTGGTTAAGATATGTTGACGACACATTTGCAATCTGGCCCCACGGCAGACCAGAGCTGGACAAATTCCTTAACCATCTTAACTCCCAATACGACCAAATTAAATTCACAATGGAGATAGAAAAGCATCAACGACTTCCTTTCTTGGATGTTCTGGTACAGAAGAGACCTGACGGCACCTTGAGTCACACTGTATACCGGAAACCTACCCATACAGACAGATATCTGAACGCTTCTTCGCACCATCATCCCAAACAACTAGCATCTGTAGTAAACACTCTTACCACCCGACCAAAAAGACTAGCCGACCAGCTGAATTTACCGAAAAAATTGAGGAACTTACGAGAAGCTCTTTCTTCAAATGGATATCCAAACAGCTTAATATCCAGAGCTTTTCGTCGTACAGAGAACAGTAGCCAGAGAACTGAAGAACGCCAGAAACCCGTTAGCACAGCATACCTACCATATGTTCATAGATCAACTGACAAAATCTCCAGAATTCTTAAAAGACACAACATCGACACCATTTTCAAACCTAACCAGAAAATATCCTCCATGCTACGCAGCGTTAAAGACACCATCCCGTTAGAATCCCATGGAATTTACGAAATACCTTGCGGAACATGTGAACGAACCTACATTGGACGTACCAATAGAAAAATATCTGCTAGGATTCAAGAACATGTAGTTTCAGTCAGACACAGAGACAAAGTTTCATCGGCACTTGTCCAACACACAAACACCGGTCACTGGATGGACTTTAGAAATTCAAGGACTCTTGCACAGATTAGCCACGAAATGTCACGAGTATACAGAGAAGCCATAGAGATAGAAAAACGAGACTACTGCATGAACACGAGAGACGATTCCTTGAGACTGCCCCCAGCATGGCGACCGATCATATCCACCCTCAAAATGCAACACCAGACACCCCAGACTCATGTACGACCAACAAGACAAACAAACAACCGAACCGAAGCACCGCACACAACACGCATGACCCGCAGCCAGACAGCTATAAGTAGTCGCACCGCACGAACGAGCTCTCAGTATGCGTCTAACCGTTGACCCGCACGGACGCATATATCTCTTGAGAATGGCGAATGTTAGTTCGCCGAAACGTCGAGAATCCGGTTCTTTTCAGAACCAACCCTCAACATCAACGCGGAATCCCCTAGAAAACAATACAACATATATATATATATATATATATATATATATATATATATATATATATATATATATATATATATATCTTGGTCCATACGGACAATTGTTATCATATTGTCAATTATCAATATTGAAATATTTAAATTACGACGAATGATATGATACGAATAATGACGAGCTTAGGATGTTTCTTCTAGAAGAGAAACCTTGCCTTAGCTGCCCTTTTTAGCGACGATAGGTGGATGTTCCTAATTTCGTATTTAGCAGATTTTTTCGACAAGGTTAATGAACTGAATCGTTTCTTCAGGGAAAAAGTACTAATTTACTGGTTCTTAACACGTTGACTGCCACGGCAATTTTCAGAATTCCGGTATAAAAAGCCAATTTCATTTAATCATTTTATATTATTAAAAACTCTAATTATATTACATAGTAATCATCAAAAAGCATAGAAAATGTATTTTTAAAAAAAAGGTCTTACGAATTATCTCGTAGTTGGCTTATGTAACAGAAATCTCTTCGCGGAAGCCAACTACGAGCTAATTTGTACACAGACACGTTTAGACCTGTTGCTTCGCTAAAGCTGAATCAGATATATGCGTCCATATTCGTCAGAAGTATATCAGATATTGTCGAGTGCTTCACATTTACGTCTTTCTTGAGTGTGTTGTTTTATAATTATTGTTATAATTAAATTATCAAGAAACCAATATGGATAACTTGAGTACTACGCTATTCTAAGTGATTCAGAATTTGACGAGATTTTCGGCGAGGATGGTAACGACAGTAGCGATTATGAACCTTCTGAGAATTCAAGTGATAGTGACGATGAAGAGGCCAAGAGGGAGATGGAAGGATGCGGTAACAACTGACCTACAAAAACTTCAAGTACGGGACTGGAGAACGTTGGCGAGTGATAGGTCCGCTTGGAGAAACATGCTGAAGGAGGCCCAGACCGGCAATCGGTTGTAGTGCCATTAAGAAGAAGAAGTGACGATGAAGTCGTCTCCGAACCTGAGATGAAGTTGTTCCCGAGCCTGAAGATGAAGTTGTTCCCGATCCCGATGATAATGATGATGAACCCCAAGCAACAACATCAAATCCGAATGATAATTTGTGGACGGACATTCAACAAAATCCTGAACTATTTATTTTCCAAGAAAATGTTGGTTTGAAATTGGATACGTCAAATTTTACAGTGCAAACGCTGGTGGACTTATTATTTTCGGAAGAGTTTCTTGCATTACTGGTCGAACAAACTAATTTATATGCTGCGCAAGAAATTGCAAAACGCACAGCAATAAAAAAATCTAACAGGGTATCAAAGTGGACAGACGTCAGTGCTGCAGAGATGAAAGAGTTTATTGGACTTTTGTTACAAATGGGGCCTTGTTCTTTCCCATCAATTGAACATTACTGGAGTACAAGCAAGCTATATAATGTAATGTTTTGGCGCTGAAATATGAGTCGAAATCGATTCCAGTTGTAACTTCGTTATTTTCATTTGGTTGATAACACAATACCATCTGCCGACAGGTTATACAAGGTGAGACCAATTATAACTCATTTCCACAATATTATGCGTGAAAACTATGTACCAGATAAAAATATTTGTATTGACGAATCCATGATGCTGTGGCGTGGAAGATTGCATTTCCGCCAGTACATAAAAAATAAAAAACACAAATACGGTGTCAAACTGTACGAACTATGTGAGTCCGACGGTCTTGTAATGAAAATCAAAATTTACAGCGGAAAATCAGAGGAAACTGACCATAATTTAGGTCACACTACTGATGCTGTGTTACATTTACTCGAGGACTATCTCGATAAGGGATACACGCTTTATATGGACAATTTTTTATAATTCTGTTACTCTAACTAAATTACTAAATACAAGAAAAACTTACGTGTGTGGAACTCTACGAAATAACAGAAAGGGAAACCCCAGAGATGTGGTAGATCGTAAACTCAAAAAAGGAGAGTGTATTTGGCAGCAAAATGGACCTGTTACTGTGTGCAAATGGAAGGACAAACGAGATGTCCTTACCATTTCAAACATGCATGTTGTTGAAATGGTAGAGGTGTCCAATCTCAATGGAAAACTTTCTATGAAACCGAATATAATTCGAGATTACAATAAAGGAATGTCTGGAATTGACCGATCAGATCAAATGCTGTCGTACTACACATCTCTAAGAAAGACTATTAGATGGCCTAAAAAGGTTTCACTACATATTATAGAGATATATATATACACAATGCGCACAAAATTTTTCTAAAAGTAACTTCTTCTAAAATAAAACTGATAAAGTTTAGAGAAGAATTCGTCGTCGCATTGATTGGAGAAGAGATTCAACCAGTTTCGAAAAAGATGAGATTGCAAGAGCTTCATTATTTAGAGAGTCTGCCACCTACCGAAAAAAAACAACGTCCAAAAAAGCCATGTCGTATATGTACCCAAGCAAAAAAACGCCTAGAAACGCGTTATTTTTGTCCGGCCTGTGACCGGACTTTTTTTGTTCCGCCCTTTGTGTGGAAGATTGTTTTAAAAAGTTTCACAAACAATACAAATATTCTTTTACTTCTTGATTTTGAATAATTTTTTTATAATTATATTTTCTGTTTATTTATTAATAAAATTTCTGTTCATGTAGCCAGCATTGATTTTTTGTTCTCTTCCCAGAAGCCATCTATCCATATTAGCACTGATATGTTACGAGTTTAATCGTAGCTGCGCGAAAATGGTAAGTATACACAGTACGAGATAACTCGTAGTCGGCGTCCTAGCAAAGAACGCAATCTACGAGTTATCTCGTAGTTGGCAGTCAACGTGTTAACAATAAAGATTGAAAACAATTGTCCGTATGGACCAAGCGCTTTGGACAAGGGAGCACGAGCATGTTTATTAAATTGGAGAGCTTTTGGATATATATATATATAGATATATATATATATATATATATATATATATATATATATATATATATATATATATATATATATATATATAAATATTATCTATAATTCCCCTTTAAGGAGAGCGCTAAAACACAATCAATTAACATGTAATTTTTTCTTCCTTCTGCCCAGACACCTCTCATATATTTACTGTGTTTCTTTTTCATCTCTTCTGTCCACTTCTTTCCTGTTTTCTTCTCTTTGGGAGTTTTTTCAAATTTCTGTTTTCTGATTTTTTCTCTGTATATTTTCCCGTCGGTCATGTCTTCTGTGGAGATGTTGAGTATCTTGAGGGCTTCCAAGGTTTCCTTTACCCAGTTGGGTATCACTGTATTTGTCATCACTATGCTAAAAATTTTCTTAGTCAGTCTGTTTTCATTCATCCTATATATGTGTCCATAGAATGTTGCCCTTCTTTTCCTGATGTTGTTTGTAACCGTCTCTGTCTCTTCGTACAGTTCTTTTGTTGGTCTCTTTATCCAAATGCCCTCTTTCTGAACCGGCCCATAGATCTTACTTAGTATTTTCCTCTCTTGTTTTTTATATCCTTGATTTTCGTTCGTCCCTTGATTACCGTTGTTTCTGAGGCATACAAGGCCTCTGGTAGAACTACTGTATTGTAGTGTCTTAATTTAGCATTGATAGAGATACTTCCTTTGTTGTAGTGGTTCCATGTAAGTCTGTATGCTTGTTGTAGTTTTGTTGACCCTTTCTTCATTGGATTTTGTGTTCAGTCCTGATTTCTGTATAATTTCTCCCAGGTATTTGAAACTGTCTACTTGTGTTGTTTTTCCATACTTAGTTATAAGTGGGTGAATGTCTGTGGATTTTGTGTCCATGTACTGTGTTTTTTCGTAGGAGATTTGTAGGCCTGCTTTGGATGAGATTTCGTGGAGTGTCTCTAGAGCTACTTTGGCTTCTTTTCTACTATTTGTTATGATGGCTATATCATCAGCGAATGTCAAACATTTTATGTTTACAATTCTATCCTTGTGTCTCCCCATCTTTACCCCACTGACTTCTTTTTCCCATGTCCTGATTATTTTCTCTAAAACTGAATTAAATAAAATGGGTGAGAGGCCATCTCCCAGTCTCACTCCTGTCTTTATTTCAAATGGCTCTGAGGCCTCTCCCATGAACTTCAATTTCTATGTGGTATTTGTTAGTGTATCCTGGATTAGATTTCTGGTCTTGTTGTCCACATTCATTTCTTCCAATGTGTTGCAGAGTGTTTTTCTATCCATGGAGTCGTAGGCCTTCTTGAATTCGACGAATATTACTGTGGTGTTCCTGGTCTTTCTCGTTGTTAGTACTGTTTTCAAGCACCAGATCAGTTCACTGCATGATCTTCCTTTCCTGAACCCCCCTTGGTATTCTCCTATATGTGGGTCTATCTGAGGTTCTAGCCGATTTAACAGGGATTTGGACAGAATTTTGTATGTCACAGGTAGTAATGATATGCCTCGGTAGTTATTAGGGTCCGTTTTTTCTCCTTTCTTGTGGAGAGGGTGTATTAGGGCTAACTCCCATTCTTCTGGTATTTTTTCTGTTGCCCAAATTTGTTCGATGATGCTGTGTATTTTAGGTGTAATGTTTTCATGGTCTAGCTTCCAGATTTCGGAAATCAGTCCATCTTCTCCAGGTGCTCTGTAATTTTTTAGTGATTTTATTATGTTTACAATTTCTTCGAGTGTAGGGGGTTTGCAATCCGGGTTAGGTTCTGGCTTTTCGAACTGTAGTTTCTGTGTTGGTTTTTCACAGTTGAGTAGTGTGTCAAAGTAGTTTGCTAATATTTCACAGTTCTTTTTAGGGTTCGTCTCCAATGATCCGTCTTGTCTTTTGAAGCATAAGCTCGGTGGTTTATATCCTGTCATATTTTCCCTTTGAATATTCTGTAAAAATTTCGTGTGTTGTTTTTTTGAAGTCCTCTTCTATCTCCTTCAACATGTTGTTTTCATAACCTCTTTTTTCTCTGCGGGTTATTTTGGAGGAAGCCTTTTGTATCTTGTTAAATTCTTCCCATTTTTCGGGTGTTCTGTGGCTGTTAAATTTTTCCCAGGCTTGTCTTCTGTCTTCTATAACTCTGTCGCATGCCATGTTCCACCATCTGTGTTTTCTTTTTCTTGGTGGTTGCCCCAATTTCAACAATTCTTTCATTTTTCCTGACAGTTCTGTCCAATTGTTACTCTCAGGTTTTCTATTTTTTTCTGTAATTTCTTTCTTGTTTAATTGTAGGTATTCTGGGTCTGTTCTGAAAGTTCTGTTGGTTCTCTTGATTTGTCTGTAGGGTATAAATTTCATTTTGATTTGTAGGAGATGATGATCGGATTCGAGAAATCCTTTCCTTGTCCTAACATTCATAATTTCTGTAGTGTTTTTCTTGGATATGTGGTCAATCTGAAATTCTCCTAGAGCGTTGCTGGGAGATTTCCAAGTCCGTAGTTTGTTGTGTGGTTTCTGGAATTGCGTTGACATGATTTTGAGGTCGAAATTTCTGCAGAAGTTTATTAAGTTCTCTCCATTCTTATTT
The DNA here is from genome assembly GCA_944588485.1 of Phosphuga atrata. Classification (NCBI taxonomy): domain Eukaryota; kingdom Metazoa; phylum Arthropoda; class Insecta; order Coleoptera; family Silphidae; genus Phosphuga; species Phosphuga atrata. Next base: position 194,351 of record CALYMW010000439.1, on the reverse strand, counting down.
GTCCTCTTGTGGGCCGTGTGTTTTCCTGTTGTTTCTCTGAATTTTCTTTCCCTGCCTAATTGGGCATTAAAATCTCCTAGTAACCCCTTTACCTGCTTCGTGGGGATTTTGTTCGTGGTTTCTTCCAGATCTTCCCAGAATTCTTCTATCATCTGCGGGTTTTTCTTGTTGTAGTTATTCGTGGGGGCATGTGCGTTGGTCAGTGCGTAAGCTTTGTTCCCAGATCGAATCGTAAGTGTTGATATTTTTTCTGATTTTGAGGTGAAATCCATTACAGAATCCAGTATTGATTTGTGTACTACAAATCCTGTTCCGAAAAGTTTGAGGTTTCTTTTTGAAATGGTTATGGCTGGCTTCCCTTTGTATATTCTGTAGTTTTCCGAGTCAAAGTGGTTCTCATCTGAGTATCGTGTTTCCTGTATTTCCAGTATTTTGATATTGAATTTATTTGGCGTTCGTCAGTTGTTTCGATTTAATTACTTTCAGTAGTGTGTTCTTGTCGAGTGTTCCCATGTAAAATATTCTCTTAGTCTTGAGTGTTTTTGAGAGGCTCCGATTCTTCTATATATATATATATATATATATATATATATATATATATATATATATATATATATATATATATATATATATATATATTACTGTATTTGAGATTTTCGCGGATAGATACCTGTGTTGTATTGTTTTCTCGGGGATTCCGCGTTGATGCTGAGGGTTGGCTCTGAAAAGAACCGGATTCTCGACGTTTCGGCGAACTAACATTCGCCATTCTCAAGAGATATATGCGTCCGTGCGGGTCAACCGTTAGACGCATACTGAGAGCTCGTTCGTGCGATGCGACTACTTATAGCTGTTTGGCTTCGGGTCATGCGCGTTGTGTGCGGTGCTTCGGTTCGGTTGTTTGTTTGTCTTGTTGGTCGTACATGAGTCTGGGGTGTCTGGGGTTGCATTTTGAGGGTGGATATGATCGGTCGCCATGCTGGGGGCATTCTCAAGGAATCGTCTCTCGTGTTCATGCAGTAGTCTCGTTTTTCTATCTCTATGGCTTCTCTGTATACTCGTGACATTTCGTGGCTAATCTGTGCAACAGTCCTTGAATTTCTAAAGTCCATCCAGTGACCGGTGTTTGTGTGTTGGACAAGTGCCGATGAAACTTTGTCTCTGTGTCTGACTGAAACTACATGTTCTTGAATCCTAGCAGATATTTTTCTATTGGTACGTCCAATGTAGGTTCGTTCACATGTTCCGCAAGGTATTTCGTAAATTCCATGGGATTCTAACGGGATGGTGTCTTTAACGCTGCGTAGCATGGAGGATATTTTCTGGTTAGGTTTGAAAATGGTGTCGATGTTGTGTCTTTTAAGGATTCTGGCGATTTTGTCAGTTGATCCATGAACATATGGTAGGTATGCTGTGCTAACGGGTTTCTGGCGTTCTTCATTTCTAGGGCTACTGTTCTCTGTACGACGGAAAGCTCTGGATATTAAGCTGTTTGGATATCCATTTGAAGAAAGAGCTTCTCGTAAGTTCCTCAATTCTTTCGGTAAATTCAGCCAATTTGGTCGGCTAGTCTTTTGGATCGGGTGGTCAGAGTGTTGACTACAGATGCTAGTTGTTTGGGATGATGGTGCGAAGAAGCGTTCAGATATCTGTCTGTGTAGGTTGGTTTCCGGTACACAGTGTGACTCAAAGTGCCGTCAATGCAACCCCAGACACCCCAGACTCATGTACGACCAACAAGACAAACAAACAACCGAACCGAAGCACCGCACACAACGCGCATGACCCGAAGCCAAACAGCTATAAGTAGTCGCATCGCACGAACGAGCTCTCAGTATGCGTCTAACGGTTGACCCGCACGGACGCATATATCTCTTGAGAATGGCGAATGTTAGTTCGCCGAAACGTCGAGAATCCGGTTCTTTTCCGAGCCAACCCTCAGCATCAACGCGGAATCCCCGAGAAAACAATACAACATATATATATATATATATATATATATATATATATATATATATATATATGTATATATATATATATATATATATATATATATATATATATATATATATATATATATATATATATGTTGTATTTGAGGTTTTCGCGGATAGATACCTGTATTGTATTGTTTTCTCGGGGATTCCGCGTTGATGTTGAGGGTTGGTTCTGAAAAGAACCAGATTCTCGACGTTTCGGCATACTAATATTTGCCATTCTCAAGAGATATATGCGTCCGTGCGGATCAACCGTTAGACGCATACGGACTGATTGACCCGCACGGACGCATATATCTCTTGAGAATGGCGAATGTTAGTTCGCCGAAACGTCGAGAATCCTGTTCTTTTCAGAACCAACTCTCAACATCAACGCGTAATCCCCTAGAAAACAATACAACACAGGTATCTATCCGCGAAAACTTCAAATACAACATATATATATATATATATACATATATATATATATATATATATATATATATATATATATATATATATATATATATATATATATTCAAAAGCTCTCCAATTTATTAAACATGCTCGTGCTCGTTAGCTTATTGTTAAGAACCAGTAAAGTTTAAATTTAGTACTTTTTCCCTGAAGAAAAGATTCAGTTCATTAACATTGTCGAAAAAATCTGCTAAATACGAAATTAGGCACATCCATCTATCATCGCTAAAAACGGCAGCTAAGGCAAGGTTTCTCTTCAAGAAGAAATATCCTAAGCTCATCATTATTCGTATCATATCATTCGTCGAAATTTAAATATTTCAACGGAGTTTATAATTTTAATTGAAGTATGTGCATATTTGACAGTCAATCTTATTTAACGAAGATATATTTATATGTTTTATTCGCGGCCCCCTTGCGGGTAGGCCCCGGCCCCTTCGGGTGTCGGATAAAACGAATTTATTTACCTTAAGCTTATAACATTTTTCATTTCATTACAGATAACTTAGATTAGAGAAGATTATAAAATGAACACTTAAAAGACTATGATGACAATGATTATGAAAATGAGAGCAGTGATGATGGTGATTATTAAGTTGCTTGCGTTTTTTCATGATACAATGAAAAATGATACAAATGATTAATGGTTTCTAATTTTAATTGAAGTATGTGCATATTTGACAGTCAAACTTATTTAACGAAGATATATTTATATGTTATATTCGCGGCCCCCTTGCGTGTTGGTCCCGGCCCCTTAGTGGGTCGCGACCCACCACTTTTGGAAGCACTGGTCTAGAACACCTACTGAAAACAAAAATTTGGGATAAGAAAACAATGATGTACCCAGAAAACAAAATGAAAACAAGAGAAAAACAAAAACCATGCAGAATATGTGGAAAGGAGAAAACAAGTGTACGTTACCATGCTGAAGAAAATTGTTGGTTTAAAAATAAACAAGATGAAAACCGAAGAGATCAGGTTAAAACTGTCAATAATTCAGAATTAGAACTAGAATAGAATGAAGAAAATCCAAAAAAACTAATTATATCACCATTAATAAATATCAAATTGCTATTGAATGACACCTTAGAAGTTTCTGGAATCTATGAATCTGGATCAAATGTGTCATTAATTAATGCAAAATTTTGGAAAAAAAATAGTTTACCGAATAATTTACCGAAAAAATTGAGGAACTTACGAGAAGCTCTTTCTTCAAATGGATATCCAAACAGCTTAATATCCAGAGCTTTTCGTCGTACAGAGAACAGTAGCCAGAGAACTGAAGAACGCCAGAAACCCGTTAGCACAGCATACCTACCATATGTTCATGGATCAACTGACAAAATCTCCAGAATTCTTAAAAGACACAACATCGACACCATTTTCAAACCTAACCAGAAAATATCCTCCATGCTACGCAGCGTTAAAGACACCATCCCGTTAGAATCCCATGGAATTTACGAAATACTTTGCGGAACATGTGAACGAACCTACATTGGACGTACCAATAGAAAAATATCTGCTAGGATTCAAGAACATGTAGTTTCAGTCAGACACAGAGACAAAGTTTCATCGGCACTTGTCCAACACACAAACACCGGTCACTGGATGGACTTTAGAAATTCAAGGACTCTTGCACAGATTAGCCACGAAATGTCACGAGTATATTGAGAAGCCATAGAGATAGAAAAACGAGACTACTGCATGAACACGAGAGACGATTCCTTGAGACTGCCGCCAGCATGGCGACCGATCATATCCACCCTCAAAATGCAACCCCAGACACCCCAGACTCATGTACGACCAACAAGACAAACAAACAACCGAACCGAAGCACCGCACACAACACGCATGACCCGCAGCCAGACAGCTATAAGTAGTCGCACCGCACGAACGAGCTCTCAGTATGCGTCTAACCGTTGACCCGCACGGACGCATATATCTCTTGAGAATGGCGAATGTTAGTTCGCCGAAACGTCGAGAATCCGGTTCTTTTCAGAACCAACCCTCAACATCAACGCGGAATCCCCTAGAAAACAATACAACATATATATATATATATATATATATATATATCTTGGTCCATACGGACAATTGTTATCATATTGTCAATTATCAATATTGAAATATTTAAATTACGACGAATGATATGATACGAATAATGACGAGCTTAGGATGTTTCTTCTAGAAGAGAAACCTTGCCTTAGCTGCCCTTTTTAGCGACGATAGGTGGATGTTCCTAATTTCGTATTTAGCAGATTTTTTCGACAAGGTTAATGAACTGAATCGTTTCTTCAGGGAAAAAGTACTAATTTACTGGTTCTTAACACGTTGACTGCCACGGCAATTTTCAGAATTCCGGTATAAAAAGCCAATTTCATTTAATCATTTTATATTATTAAAAACTCTAATTATATTACATAGTAATCATCAAAAAGCATAGAAAATGTATTTTTATAAAAAAGGTCTTACGAATTATCTCGTAGTTGGCTTATGTAACAGAAATCTCTTCGCGGAAGCCAACTACGAGCTAATTTGTACACAGACACGTTTAGACCTGTTGCTTCGCTAAAGCTGAATCAGATATATGCGTCCATATTCGTCAGAAGTATATCAGATATTGTCGAGTGCTTCACATTTACGTCTTTCTTGAGTGTGTTGTTTTATAATTATTGTTATAATTAAATTATCAAGAAACCAATATGGATAACTTGAGTACTACGCTATTCTAAGTGATTCAGAATTTGACGAGATTTTCGGCGAGGATGGTAACGACAGTAGCGATTATGAACCTTCTGAGAATTCAAGTGATAGTGACGATGAAGAGGCCAAGAGGGAGATGGAAGGATGCGGTAACAACTGACCTACAAAAACTTCAAGTACGGGACTGGAGAACGTTGGCGAGTGATAGGTCCGCTTGGAGAAACATGCTGAAGGAGGCCCAGACCGGCAATCGGTTGTAGTGCCATTAAGAAGAAGAAGTGACGATGAAGTCGTCTCCGAACCTGAGATGAAGTTGTTCCCGAGCCTGAAGATGAAGTTGTTCCCGATCCCGATGATAATGATGATGAACCCCAAGCAACAACATCAAATCCGAATGATAATTTGTGGACGGACATTCAACAAAATCCTGAACTATTTATTTTCCAAGAAAATGTTGGTTTGAAATTGGATACGTCAAATTTTACAGTGCAAACGCTGGTGGACTTATTATTTTCGGAAGAGTTTCTTGCATTACTGGTCGAACAAACTAATTTATATGCTGCGCAAGAAATTGCAAAACGCACAGCAATAAAAAAATCTAACAGGGTATCAAAGTGGACAGACGTCAGTGCTGCAGAGATGAAAGAGTTTATTGGACTTTTGTTACAAATGGGGCCTTGTTCTTTCCCATCAATTGAACATTACTGGAGTACAAGCAAGCTATATAATGTAATGTTTTGGCGCTGAAATATGAGTCGAAATCGATTCCAGTTGTAACTTCGTTATTTTCATTTGGTTGATAACACAATACCATCTGCCGACAGGTTATACAAGGTGAGACCAATTATAACTCATTTCCACAATATTATGCGTGAAAACTATGTACCAGATAAAAATATTTGTATTGACGAATCCATGATGCTGTGGCGTGGAAGATTGCATTTCCGCCAGTACATAAAAAATAAAAAACACAAATACGGTGTCAAACTGTACGAACTATGTGAGTCCGACGGTCTTGTAATGAAAATCAAAATTTACAGCGGAAAATCAGAGGAAACTGACCATAATTTAGGTCACACTACTGATGCTGTGTTACATTTACTCGAGGACTATCTCGATAAGGGATACACGCTTTATATGGACAATTTTTTATAATTCTGTTACTCTAACTAAATTACTAAATACAAGAAAAACTTACGTGTGTGGAACTCTACGAAATAACAGAAAGGGAAACCCCAGAGATGTGGTAGATCGTAAACTCAAAAAAGGAGAGTGTATTTGGCAGCAAAATGGACCTGTTACTGTGTGCAAATGGAAGGACAAACGAGATGTCCTTACCATTTCAAACATGCATGTTGTTGAAATGGTAGAGGTGTCCAATCTCAATGGAAAACTTTCTATGAAACCGAATATAATTCGAGATTACAATAAAGGAATGTCTGGAATTGACCGATCAGATCAAATGCTGTCGTACTACACATCTCTAAGAAAGACTATTAGATGGCCTAAAAAGGTTTCACTACATATTATAGAGATATATATATACACAATGCGCACAAAATTTTTCTAAAAGTAACTTCTTCTAAAATAAAACTGATAAAGTTTAGAGAAGAATTCGTCGTCGCATTGATTGGAGAAGAGATTCAACCAGTTTCGAAAAAGATGAGATTGCAAGAGCTTCATTATTTAGAGAGTCTGCCACCTACCGAAAAAAAACAACGTCCAAAAAAGCCATGTCGTATATGTACCCAAGCAAAAAAACGCCTAGAAACGCGTTATTTTTGTCCGGCCTGTGACCGGACTTTTTTTGTTCCGCCCTTTGTGTGGAAGATTGTTTTAAAAAGTTTCACAAACAATACAAATATTCTTTTACTTCTTGATTTTGAATAATTTTTTTATAATTATATTTTCTGTTTATTTATTAATAAAATTTCTGTTCATGTAGCCAGCATTGATTTTTTGTTCTCTTCCCAGAAGCCATCTATCCATATTAGCACTGATATGTTACGAGTTTAATCGTAGCTGCGCGAAAATGGTAAGTATACACAGTACGAGATAACTCGTAGTCGGCGTCCTAGCAAAGAACGCAATCTACGAGTTATCTCGTAGTTGGCAGTCAACGTGTTAACAATAAAGATTGAAAACAATTGTCCGTATGGACCAAGCGCTTTGGACAAGGGAGCACGAGCATGTTTATTAAATTGGAGAGCTTTTGGATATATATATATATAGATATATATATATATATATATATATATATATATATATATATATATATATATATATATATATATATATATATATAAATATTATCTATAATTCCCCTTTAAGGAGAGCGCTAAAACACAATCAATTAACATGTAATTTTTTCTTCCTTCTGCCCAGACACCTCTCATATATTTACTGTGTTTCTTTTTCATCTCTTCTGTCCACTTCTTTCCTGTTTTCTTCTCTTTGGGAGTTTTTTCAAATTTCTGTTTTCTGATTTTTTCTCTGTATATTTTCCCGTCGGTCATGTCTTCTGTGGAGATGTTGAGTATCTTGAGGGCTTCCAAGGTTTCCTTTACCCAGTTGGGTATCACTGTATTTGTCATCACTATGCTAAAAATTTTCTTAGTCAGTCTGTTTTCATTCATCCTATATATGTGTCCATAGAATGTTGCCCTTCTTTTCCTGATGTTGTTTGTAACCGTCTCTGTCTCTTCGTACAGTTCTTTTGTTGGTCTCTTTATCCAAATGCCCTCTTTCTGAACCGGCCCATAGATCTTACTTAGTATTTTCCTCTCTTGTTTTTTATATCCTTGATTTTCGTTCGTCCCTTGATTACCGTTGTTTCTGAGGCATACAAGGCCTCTGGTAGAACTACTGTATTGTAGTGTCTTAATTTAGCATTGATAGAGATACTTCCTTTGTTGTAGTGGTTCCATGTAAGTCTGTATGCTTGTTGTAGTTTTGTTGACCCTTTCTTCATTGGATTTTGTGTTCAGTCCTGATTTCTGTATAATTTCTCCCAGGTATTTGAAACTGTCTACTTGTGTTGTTTTTCCATACTTAGTTATAAGTGGGTGAATGTCTGTGGATTTTGTGTCCATGTACTGTGTTTTTTCGTAGGAGATTTGTAGGCCTGCTTTGGATGAGATTTCGTGGAGTGTCTCTAGAGCTACTTTGGCTTCTTTTCTACTATTTGTTATGATGGCTATATCATCAGCGAATGTCAAACATTTTATGTTTACAATTCTATCCTTGTGTCTCCCCATCTTTACCCCACTGACTTCTTTTTCCCATGTCCTGATTATTTTCTCTAAAACTGAATTAAATAAAATGGGTGAGAGGCCATCTCCCAGTCTCACTCCTGTCTTTATTTCAAATGGCTCTGAGGCCTCTCCCATGAACTTCAATTTCTATGTGGTATTTGTTAGTGTATCCTGGATTAGATTTCTGGTCTTGTTGTCCACATTCATTTCTTCCAATGTGTTGCAGAGTGTTTTTCTATCCATGGAGTCGTAGGCCTTCTTGAATTCGACGAATATTACTGTGGTGTTCCTGGTCTTTCTCGTTGTTAGTACTGTTTTCAAGCACCAGATCAGTTCACTGCATGATCTTCCTTTCCTGAACCCCCCTTGGTATTCTCCTATATGTGGGTCTATCTGAGGTTCTAGCCGATTTAACAGGGATTTGGACAGAATTTTGTATGTCACAGGTAGTAATGATATGCCTCGGTAGTTATTAGGGTCCGTTTTTTCTCCTTTCTTGTGGAGAGGGTGTATTAGGGCTAACTCCCATTCTTCTGGTATTTTTTCTGTTGCCCAAATTTGTTCGATGATGCTGTGTATTTTAGGTGTAATGTTTTCATGGTCTAGCTTCCAGATTTCGGAAATCAGTCCATCTTCTCCAGGTGCTCTGTAATTTTTTAGTGATTTTATTATGTTTACAATTTCTTCGAGTGTAGGGGGTTTGCAATCCGGGTTAGGTTCTGGCTTTTCGAACTGTAGTTTCTGTGTTGGTTTTTCACAGTTGAGAAGTGTGTCAAAGTAGTTTGCTAATATTTCACAGTTCTTTTTAGGGTTCGTCTCCAATGATCCGTCTTGTCTTTTGAAGCATAAGCTCGGTGGTTTATATCCTGTCATATTTTCCCTTTGAATATTCTGTAAAAATTTCGTGTGTTGTTTTTTTGAAGTCCTCTTCTATCTCCTTCAACATGTTGTTTTCATAACCTCTTTTTTCTCTGCGGGTTATTTTGGAGGAAGCCTTTTGTATCTTGTTAAATTCTTCCCATTTTTCGGGTGTTCTGTGGCTGTTAAATTTTTCCCAGGCTTGTCTTCTGTCTTCTATAACTCTGTCGCATGCCATGTTCCACCATCTGTGTTTTCTTTTTCTTGGTGGTTGCCCCAATTTCAACAATTCTTTCATTTTTCCTGACAGTTCTGTCCAATTGTTACTCTCAGGTTTTCTATTTTTTTCTGTAATTTCTTTCTTGTTTAATTGTAGGTATTCTGGGTCTGTTCTGAAAGTTCTGTTGGTTCTCTTGATTTGTCTGTAGGGTATAAATTTCATTTTGATTTGTAGGAGATGATGATCGGATTCGAGAAATCCTTTCCTTGTCCTAACATTCATAATTTCTGTAGTGTTTTTCTTGGATATGTGGTCAATCTGAAATTCTCCTAGAGCGTTGCTGGGAGATTTCCAAGTCCGTAGTTTGTTGTGTGGTTTCTGGAATTGCGTTGACATGATTTTGAGGTCGAAATTTCTGCAGAAGTTTATTAAGTTCTCTCCATTCTTATTTGTCCTCTTGTGGGCCGTGTGTTTTCCTGTTGTTTCTCTGAATTTTCTTTCCCTGCCTAATTGGGCATTAAAATCTCCTAGTAACCCCTTTACCTGCTTCGTGGGGATTTTGTTCGTGGTTTCTTCCAGATCTTCCCAGAATTCTTCTATCATCTGCGGGTTTTTCTTGTTGTAGTTATTCGTGGGGGCATGTGCGTTGGTCAGTGCGTAAGCTTTGTTCCCAGATCGAATCGTAAGTGTTGATATTTTTTCTGATTTTGAGGTGAAATCCATTACAGAATCCAGTATTGATTTGTGTACTACAAATCCTGTTCCGAAAAGTTTGAGGTTTCTTTTTGAAATGGTTATGGCTGGCTTCCCTTTGTATATTCTGTAGTTTTCCGAGTCAAAGTGGTTCTCATCTGAGTATCGTGTTTCCTGTATTGCCAGTATTTTGATATTGAATTTATTTGGCGTTCGTCAGTTGTTTCGATTTAATTACTTTCAGTAGTGTGTTCTTGTCGAGTGTTCCCATGTAAAATATTCTCTTAGTCTTGAGTGTTTTTGAGAGGCTCCGATTCTTCTATATATATATATATATATATATATATATATATATATATATATATATATATATATATATATATATATATTACTGTATTTGAGATTTTCGCGGATAGATACCTGTGTTGTATTGTTTTCTCGGGGATTCCGCGTTGATGCTGAGGGTTGGCTCTGAAAAGAACCGGATTCTCGACGTTTCGGCGAACTAACATTCGCCATTCTCAAGAGATATATGCGTCCGTGCGGGTCAACCGTTAGACGCATACTGAGAGCTCGTTCGTGCGATGCGACTACTTATAGCTGTTTGGCTTCGGGTCATGCGCGTTGTGTGCGGTGCTTCGGTTCGGTTGTTTGTTTGTCTTGTTGGTCGTACATGAGTCTGGGGTGTCTGGGGTTGCATTTTGAGGGTGGATATGATCGGTCGCCATGCTGGGGGCATTCTCAAGGAATCGTCTCTCGTGTTCATGCAGTAGTCTCGTTTTTCTATCTCTATGGCTTCTCTGTATACTCGTGACATTTCGTGGCTAATCTGTGCAACAGTCCTTGAATTTCTAAAGTCCATCCAGTGACCGGTGTTTGTGTGTTGGACAAGTGCCGATGAAACTTTGTCTCTGTGTCTGACTGAAACTACATGTTCTTGAATCCTAGCAGATATTTTTCTATTGGTACGTCCAATGTAGGTTCGTTTACATGTTCCGCAAGGTATTTCGTAAATTCCATGGGATTCTAACGGGATGGTGTCTTTAACGCTGCGTAGCATGGAGGATATTTTCTGGTTAGGTTTGAAAATGGTGTCGATGTTGTGTCTTTTAAGGATTCTGGCGATTTTGTCAGTTGATCCATGAACATATGGTAGGTATGCTGTGCTAACGGGTTTCTGGCGTTCTTCAGTTCTAGGGCTATTGTTCTCTGTACGACGGAAAGCTCTGGATATTAAGCTGTTTGGATATCCATTTGAAGAAAGAGCTTCTCGTAAGTTCCTCAATTCTTTCGGTAAATTCAGCTGGTCGGCTAATCTTTTGGATCGGGTGGTCAGAGTGTTGACTACAGATGCTAGTTGTTTGGGATGATGGTGCGAAGAAGCGTTCAGATATCTGTCTGTGTAGGTTGGTTTCCGGTACACAGTGTGACTCAAAGTGCCGTCAATGCAACCCCAGACACCCCAGACTCATGTACGACCAACAAGACAAACAAACAACCGAACCGAAGCACCGCACACAACGCGCATGACCCGAAGCCAAACAGCTATAAGTAGTCGCATCGCACGAACGAGCTCTCAGTATGCGTCTAACGGTTGACCCGCACGGACGCATATATCTCTTGAGAATGGCGAATGTTAGTTCGCCGAAACGTCGAGAATCCGGTTCTTTTCCGAGCCAACCCTCAGCATCAACGCGGAATCCCCGAGAAAACAATACAACATATATATATATATATATATATATATATATATATATATATATATATATATATATATATATATATATATATATATATATATATATATATATGTATATATATATATGTATATATATATATATATATATATATATATATATGTTGTATTTGAGGTTTTCGCGGATAGATACCTGTATTGTATTGTTTTCTCGGGGATTCCGCGTTGATGTTGAGGGTTGGTTCTGAAAAGAACCAGATTCTCGACGTTTCGGCAAACTAATATTTGCCATTCTCAAGAGATATATGCGTCCGTGCGGATCAACCGTTAGACGCATACGGACTGATTGACCCGCACGGACGCATATATCTCTTGAGAATGGCGAATGTTAGTTCGCCGAAACGTCGAGAATCCTGTTCTTTTCAGAACCAACTCTCAACATCAACGCGTAATCCCCTAGAAAACAATACAACACAGGTATCTATCCGCGAAAACTTCAAATACAACATATATATATATATATACATATATATATATATATATATATATATATATATATATATATATATATATATATATATATATATATATATATATATATATATATATATATTCAAAAGCTCTCCAATTTATTAAACATGCTCGTGCTCGTTAGCTTATTGTTAAGAACCAGTAAAGTTTAAATTTAGTACTTTTTCCCTGAAGAAAAGATTCAGTTCATTAACATTGTCGAAAAAATCTGCTAAATACGAAATTAGGCACATCCATCTATCATCGCTAAAAAAGGCAGCTAAGGCAAGGTTTCTCTTCAAGAAGAAATATCCTAAGCTCATCATTATTCGTATCATATCATTCGTCGAAATTTAAATATTTCAACGGAGTTTATAATTTTAATTGAAGTATGTGCATATTTGACAGTCAATCTTATTTAACGAAGATATATTTATATGTTTTATTCGCGGCCCCCTTGCGGGTAGGCCCCGGCCCCTTCGGGTGTCGGATAAAACGAATTTATTTACCTTAAGCTTATAACATTTTCCATTTCATTACAGATAACTTAGATTAGAGAAGATTATAAAATGAACACTTAAAAGACTATGATGACAATGATTATGAAAATGAGAGCAGTGATGATGGTGATTATTAAGTTGCTTGCGTTTTTTCATGATACAATGAAAAATGATACAAATGATTAATGGTTTCTAATTTTAATTGAAGTATGTGCATATTTGACAGTCAAACTTATTTAACGAAGATATATTTATATGTTATATTCGCGGCCCCCTTGCGTGTTGGTCCCGGCCCCTTAGTGGGTCGCGACCCACCACTTTTGGAAGCACTGGTCTAGAACACCTACTGAAAACAAAAATTTGGGATAAGAAAACAATGATGTACCCAGAAAACAAAATGAAAACAAGAGAAAAACAAAAACCATGCAGAATATGTGGAAAGGAGAAAACAAGTGTACGTTACCATGCTGAAGAAAATTGTTGGTTTAAAAATAAACAAGATGAAAACCGAAGAGATCAGGTTAAAACTGTCAATAATTCAGAATTAGAACTAGAATAGAATGAAGAAAATCCAAAAAAACTAATTATATCACCATTAATAAATATCAAATTGCTATTGAATGACACCTTAGAAGTTTCTGGAATCTATGAATCTGGATCAAATGTGTCATTAATTAATGCAAAATTATTGGAAAAAAAAATAGTTTATCCACAAATAGTAAATTTGAGGACGATTAATGGTGTAAAGAAAACAAATGATATAGTAACACTGAAGATAAAAATCTACAATATTGTAAAAACGATGGATATATTTGAGGCGTTGCGTATACGAAGGGCGAACTCAACAAATGGTGGCTTTGAGACAAACGCATTTGAAATTTAAGTATCGATTGCGGATGATGGGCGAACTCAGCAAAGGCTGATGTCAATTTTGATGAACTTATGACGAACTCAACATGAAACCTATACCTGCGGAATCTGGAGAAAGTTCTGATACCATCCGTGAAAAAAAAATATGACCCAATTTTGAGTTTGCCCTTCGTATTCGCAACGCCTCATTTGTTGTGGATAATGAAAATCTTATTTACGATTTTATTATTGGTTTGGGTTGTATCAAGAATTTTAAAATAATTCAAAATTAAGATCTCTAAAAATGAGGATCACACAATATAACCTAAGGAAATTAAAAATGTCATCATTTGTTGAATGTGTTGAAAATGTCATGTACAAAAAAATGAGAAAGTTTTAGACTCATTTTCGTTTTAAAAAATAAAATTAAATTAAAATCGTTTTTTAGACAAATTTTCTAAATGCACTTTTGCAGAAAATTCTTGAAGATACCTGCGTCATATAATAGAAAATAATTCGAAAATAATAATTAGAAAATAAATCAGACCACTCAAAAATTATTTAATTGCTGTCAAGAACTTCCCAGTTCCAAAGGCAAGAAAGAACATATGTCAATTTTTAGGGAAAATAAATTGTCATCATAAATTTGTTCCAAATATTTCAGTTATTCTAGATCTACTACATAATTTATTAAGAAAAGATGTGAAATTTATCTGGTCAGAAGAATGTCAAGAATCTTTTGATAAAATAAAATCATTGCTCGGTTCACAACAACTTTGAGAATTTTTGATCCAGATTTACCAATTGAGATATACACAGATGCAATTAAAGATGCATTAAATGAATAGGGGCTGTGCTAAAATAAAAAGATGAAAATGCAGACAGTAAGTCAGTTACATATTAAAAAAAAACTGAATGACGCACATAAAACGAAAAAATGCAATATACCCAAAACGCTTAGCTATGAAAGAAGCGGTAAAATACTGGCAACATTGGCTTATTGGAAAGGAGTTTCTGGTATATTCCGATCATAAACCTTTAGAAAATCTGAACATAAAGGCTAGAATGCCCGGAGAACCGCGAAGAAGAGCCCCGGAGATTTGATACATTATTTATCTCAATATAATTTTTAAGTAAAATATAATCCAGGAAAATCTAATCAAGAAGCAGATTTTTTGAGCAGAAATCCGGTTTTAGAACCTTATGAAAATACAGATGAAAATCTGTATGTAGTAAATCAAATCAATATGAGAGACATAAAAAATGATCAACGTACAAATAACGATCTATAAAATAATATAAATAAATTTAAATTCAATAATAAAAGATGTACGCAATACATATTGCCATATAGGTAGAACACTAATGTTAAATAAAATAACACCATTTTATACAGCAAGAAACATCACTGGTAACATCAAAAATTTCTGTGAAAAGTGCTAAATCTGTATAAAAAATAAATCAAGAAAAAAATCAAAATATGGTTTCATGTCACAATTGGGTCCTGCAACATATCCATTTGAAATTGTATCCATTGATACAATAGGAGGTTTTGGGGGATCTCGTTCAACAAAGAAACATTTACATCTTCGTTCACGGGTCGGCAAACCGTGGCTCGCGAACCACATGTGGTTCTTTTAGTGCAAACTTATGGCTCTGATGACACATTTACTTTTTTTGAGTTCAATCATAAAGTGGCTGGAAAAAGGGTATAAGTCACGGTGTTACTATTGTGTGGTGGGGGATTTTCGTATGGCAGAGACCGCCGCCGCCGTGCCACGCCGTCAAGTTCATAATTCACAGCCAGCGCGACTCGCACATCTCGCACGTTTTTTTAGTTATTGTGTGTCGCATTCAAGTCAGTGCAGGTCAAAATTTTACTTTTTCTGGGATTATTCAGAAATTCTAAAGTCCTCTTATGGCCTCAAAGAAAAAACAAATAAAACTTGCCGATAGATATCGTGAATTCCAAACTGAATGGACTGAATCGTGTTCGTTTGTAGCTAATGCAGATGGTCTTCCAACTTGTCTTATTTGCCAAGAAAACCCAGCAAACAACAAAAAGTCTAATGTCGAAAGACATGCCGGATTTTCAAATAATTATCCCGTCGGCGATACAAGAAAGTCAACTTCCTCTGTTAACTGTTGGATGCACTCTGCAAATAAAGCTATCTGGGTAAGATTTATCCGACCCCTAAGCGGCCGGGGCCTACCCGCAAGGGGGCCGCGAATATAACATATAAATATATCTTCGTTAAATAAGTTTGACTATCAAATATGCACATACTTCAATTAAAATTATAAACTCCGCTGAAATATTGAAACTACGACGAATGATATGATACGAATAATGACGAGCTTAGGATATTTCTTCTAGAAAAGAAACCTTGCCTTGGCTGCCCTTTTTAGCGATGATAGGTGGATGTGCCTAATTTCGTATTTAGCAGATTTTTTCGACAAGGTTAATGAACTGAATCTTTTCTTCAGGGCTAAAGTACTAATTTACTGGTTCTTAACAATAAGCTACAAGCCTTTCAAAAAAATTGTCCGTATGGACCAAGAGCTTTGGACAAGGGAGCACGAGCATGTTTATTAAATTGGAGATCTTTTGGATAAATATATATATATATATATATATATATATATATATATATATATATATATATATATATATATATATATATATATATATATAAATAAAATTGAGAAAATAAATAATCTGAAGTATCGGAATAAACATTTTTTATCCAAAAGCTCTCATCGTTACATGAATATTAAAATTGGATGAAGATTTTTTAATCCATAATTGTATCATGAAAAAACGCAAGGACCTTGATAATCATCATCATCACTGCTCTCATTTTCATATTCATTGTCATCATCGTTGTTCATCGTTGTTTCTAATAAGTTATCTGTATTGAAATGAAAAATGTTATAAAATTTAGGTAATTAAATTCGTTTTGTTTAATTTTTAACATTAATAATAATGTTAGCAACTAACGATGGTAATTGCTCCCCAACGATCCAGATGAAAACATATTTATCATCGTTTAGGGTCCAACCGGAAGCTTGAGGTGATAAAGATGTCGGATGTTTTAAATGAGCATTTCTCTAAACCGACGAAAACAGATGAAATCGAACAACATTGACGTTCGAATAATCACAAAATCCGTACATATGACAAATAAATTTCTCAAAGATCTTAAATATCTGATCTAGTAATTCTTGATCATCTGTAATAATATTTTGACAGGCTGACTGATACTGTTCTAACTGCTCTAGCAGTTTGAAACGCCTAAGTTTAACCGGTGTGAAACTGGCAATAAGTTTCAGCAATAAAAATTTTGCGTAAAATTTTTATTTCAAAAGGCTATATAACTTTCTTATTGATAGGGATTTTTCAAAATTTTCTTCACAGAACTGTTGCACAGTAAGTCACCTCATAAAATATTAAAACAAAATTCAATTTTCTCTTTACACGTAGGCATAATAATCATATTAAAGATCAACAAATATTCACATTTACTCACTTCTTAAACGCGGAACGTCAAAGTGTATTATTTTCCAAAATTTTCCAACATAATTTCCACCATCTATTAGACCACAGCATTACCTTTATTTATCAAGAAGGAATATTTCTAAAATTCCTAATAGTAAGCGCACAGCGATTATTTAAAAAAGTGCATTCCACGCAGTTGCCATTTAATAGAAAAATGCAAAGAGGTAGTAATTTTCAACATTTCTCAATTTTTCTTTCAAATATCACTAGAGAATGAATGTACCTAACATCGAAATAAAACATTTTTCAAAATATAAAAAAACAATTGAATAACGACCAAACTTAAAATGCAGCTGCTCCGCGTAGCACCGTTTCATAGCCAGAACGTCAAATTGCAGTAAATTTTAACTTTTCTCAAATTTTCTTTCATACATCACTAGTGAATAAATGTACCCAGACATGTGTAAAAGCTTTTGCAAAAATTCGCAAAAGTAAATGTATTCCACCCCACTTTCGTTCGACGGGCACTGTTTTATTGCTGGACCGTCAAATTGCTCTAAATTTTAACTTTTCTAACATTTTATTTCATTTCCTACTAGGGTATGAGTATATCTACTTAACTATATAAGCATTTAAAGATCTTCGCAAAAATAATTGCATTTGACGATGACTTAAAATGCACTCACTCGACGCTGCACTGTTTTATTGCTCGACTTTCGATTTTCTTTCATTTCCGATTAGGGGATGAATATATCTACTTAACTGTATAAGCATTTAAAAAAAATCGCAAGAATAATTGCATTTGACGATGACTTAAAATGCACTCACTGGACGCAGCACTGTGTTATTGCTGGACCGTCAAATTGCTCTAAATTTTAACTTTTCTAACATTTTCTTTCATTTTCTACTAGGGGATGAATATATCTACTTAACTGTATAAGCATTTAAAAAAAATCGCAAGAATAATTGCATTTGACGATGACTTAAAATGCACTCACTCGACGCAGCACTGTGTTATTGCTCGACCGTCAAATTGCACTAAATTTCCATTTTCAAAAGTCGCCATCGTTTTATTAACTTGCTTGGCTCATGAATTTGGCCCATAGATCTAAAAAGTTATGTCCTAGGCACTAATTGAAAGTTTGCTTTTAGTAATATGAATTTGCAATGTTTTCTTTGGCGCTTGGAAAAATTTCTTATATTTTTTTTAAGCATAGTGACTTTATTAACATTATATTAAATCGAAAATAATTCACATGACAATTCGCATTAAAAGTATATTGAAAGAAAAACCACCAAATTCATTGGAAATAAGTAATAAAATTGTAACGTAATTTTAAATATTATGGGCAAAGATGGGCATAGATATACGTATATGAGTTATTTTATAAAATAAAAAACAATTTTATCAGATATAAATATAATGCCAAATAGAGTAAAAAATATTGATTGGTTCACACCAAACTGCCATCAAACGTGGCCTTCCAGTAATACAAACCAATAGATACAAATGTAAATTGCAATAATTCAATTAATTTTGTAAATTTTTAAATTGCTGCGGCATATTGAACCGTTTATTATATAACCAATAACTTATTGATTGGAATTTTGTTAAACTGACCTGGACATGTTTGCTTAATAATGAAGATCTAGCGAAGGCCCTTTTGCAAATGTTACATTCGTAAGTGGTTGAAGCTGTTGCCCCTAATGTAAACGATTCTTCCGCTTCAGGCACATCACTAAGGAAACTTTGGCACGAACTTGCAGGAGATGTATGATCTGTACTGCTCGATGGCGAACTGCCTTGTCCTATAACAAATAACAAACATCTTATTTTAACAAACTATCAAACTAGAACAAACATTATTTGAGATGTAGTAAACATATTCCGGTAAACTACAACTATTTTGAATCTTACCTTTTATACATTGTCCATATATGTATTAAATAAATGACAAAGTTTATATATTAAATTATAAGCAGATATTCGGGCCGATTTTGTAAGAGAAACGTTAAAAGTTAATTGAAAATACATAAAACAATAGATATACTAATGGAGACTAGTATCTTTATGATTTCATTTGTCTATTTTTAATATTTTTAATAAATTGGCGAAAATAAAGAAATTTTAAGGGCGTCTTTTCAATTAACTTTTAACGTTTCTCTTACAGAATCCTTAGGAGAATGACTTATTGGACTGCCAAAGACATAAAATGTACTTACAAATTTCTTTTTCTATTTCTTTTACACAATCGCTGTTTTAGAAATAAAAAAAAAATAGAAAATTGTAAATGTTAATTATTTATTTTAGTTAAAATAAATAATAAATAATATATAAATAATAATAAATAATTATAAATAATAAAAATAAATAATTTAGTTTAGTTTTAGTTTAGTATTTGTAAATGATGTTTTAAATCATAAATTCAATCATCTTTTTTCATACCAATTTAGTGATAACAAACACAAGATTTAAGGTTCACTAAAAGCTAAATATAGAGAATTCCATGTTTAGCTTAATTTTGTCTAGATTCGACTAGTATTTTTAGCCATTTTTAGTCTTGTTTTGTTTTATTTTTGTTTCTATTTTTGTTTAGTTTTGTCGTATCTATTCTTGTATACCCTTTTCTAGTTTCGTCAATCATTTCTAGAAATCATAACTGAATATGTGCTTAGGGTGATTCATTTCATTTATTTGATTATATAGTACAATATTGAATATTTTGTACTCAAAATTGCCAATTCACTTTAAAATTCACATCTTCGATACTTTTTTACTGCCTCCTTACTCTTACTCAGCGCTCTCAATTTCCTTCGAAGTTATTAGATATCGCTGGCTTGCCTCAGCTATAGCAACTATAACAACACTATATGATTTCAGTAGATAAGCTAGGACAGTTCTAGCTCAAAATCCAAGGATCAAGGATCAAGGAAATCAAGGATTTACACAGGGGTCTAAATTCACATTTCTTGCGGTCACGTGTCTGGTTCTAGCGCATGCGAAAATCCCCAATACCTGTTTATTAGCTGATTATACCTGAGTATTACCTGTTTAAACCTGTTTATTAGCTGATTACTACCTGTTTTAACCTGTCATAGAAAATACTGCATGAACGGGTATTGGGGGCTTGCGCATGAAAAAATGTGAATTCAGACCCCTATGTAAATCCTTATGGGATTTTGAGTTAGAACTGTCCTAGCTTATCTACTGATATCTATTGGAATATTGAAATTGTTGGAACTATTCTAAACCATTATAATCCGCAATACAACATTATAAACCTTTTGGTCTGTAGCCTTTTGTGTACCAAGTATACAATAAGTATTTTCTTTCTCTTAATAACCTCTTCTAATGTTTCCCAAGGATCTGTTCCGGGACCGATATTGTTTATGATAGTGATGAATTCAGTCGTTGGGTGGATTATCTATTGCAAGCATGGGTTATTTGCAGATGACAAGTATATATATTTGCATGTTTTAATATGCCAATTAGAAAAAGCCGTCAATAAAGTTACTTATGATGCACAATTTATAACAAATTAGGCTAAGAGACTTGGCTTGGAGTTGAACCTAGGTAAAACTTAGGTAATGATATTGGGCTCGAATTGTAAACATATACAACTACAATCAACGGAAATATCTCCTATTATAATATATAATAGATGATCTTGCACTACCTTATGTAAATTCAGTCAAGTGGTTAGGATTACATTTAAGTCCAAACTTGTCCAGGAATAATCATGCCTCGCAGACAATTAGTAAAGTAAATTGCAATGCAAGGTCGGCATTGCCTTAAATGGCACAAAAATATCTTTACAACGGAAATCAGGAAGCTTCAGCAACTACTTATTTTGCTGCTCATTCATTACAGCACAATTGTAGTTATTGTTTCATCATCCGCAAATGATTTGAAGTTGCAACGTGAATTCAGTGAATTCTTCAATAAGATTTATTTATCGACGAGAGCTAGGATGGATATCAATCAAACATCGTCAATGGTACTATATGACCCCAATACTATATACTTAAAAATTATTGATTGTAGGTAAACCAAGTTATTTACATGGATTATTTGTGGAGGAGACTAAAGTTAGACGCTCGGATAGATTTGCATCAGAAAAGCATACTTCAAAGTAGCTCATTTTGTAGCTATCTACCTTAAGCGTTGGTTCGTTGTAACTGTTCTAAATTATATATATATATATATATATATATATATATATATATATATATATATATATATATATATATATATATATATATATATAGATATATATATATATATATATATTTATGTATATATATAATATATATATATATATATATATATATATATATATATATATATATAAATATAGTTAATTATGTGGACGAATTACATTGGTTAGAGTTAATTAAGCTAATTAGTAATTGCATATATTGCATATTTGGGCATGCTCGTGAATATTTCATCAAAAGTTGCATATTCTTGCATATTTAAGTCGTTATTTTTTTTTCTGGAAATACATACCGACCACCCACAAAATTACTAATATACATTGAAAATGTTAAATAATGCTGTTTTAAATAATTTAAAATCATTTTTACAGAAATAGTTAAACGCAGCAAATTTTTATGCTGATAATTTTGCAGGTATTAAAGATATGATTCTTAAAATCAGTTATTCAAGTGCCGTTTTTCAAAATTGAAGAACAAAATGTTAAAAGTACGAACCCAGCACTTGCTTTTCTAAAGGCAAACTATTGCTTCATCTAAAACTCTATACACAGACTGGAAATAAAAGATTTGTCTTTATCAGAATCATTTGAAATTATAGAAGAATTTTATTTGAGAATTTGAAAATATAGAAGAAATCCTTCAGAAAAGTTAAAGGTAGAGTAGGTGAGTAGGTGAGCGGTAATACAAAAAAATGACGGATTTTTAAAATTAAAAAATTGCAACAAAATTTTAAAAGGAGAAATAGTTGAGGATATAATTTAATTTTAATTTAGATTTAGAAATAATTGTAAAAATTAAAAATGCACCAATTACTTCTGTAGAAATTGAAAGAAATTTTTCGATTTATAAACATATGTTTTCAGACAGGAGACAAAAATATCTCGTTTGTGAATTGATTAGTGGTCAAGTTTAGATATAGATTGAATGTTAATTAGAATTAAGAAAATTTTGTGTGAATAAAAATTTTAGATGGCCATAATTATTTGTACCTTTTCTTCATAAAGTTTTGCATATTGTACTGCATATATTGTCGATTTGAGTGCGTATTTCCTCAAAAATCGATGTATATATATGCGCATATTTTTCGTTTTTTTTGTGCATATAATCCGCCCTCTAGTTATTAAATACTTCCAGACTACAAGAGTTTACCATTCATTGGGTATTTCTTCCCACAACCGTAGAACAGTTACAACGAACCAACGCTTAAGGTAGATAGCTACAAAATGAGCTACTTTGAAGTATGCTTTTCTGATGCAAATCTATTCGAGCGTCTAACTTTAGTCTCCTCCACAAATAATCCACGTAAATAACTTGGTTTACCTACAATCAATAATTTTTAAGTATATAGTATTGGGGTCATATAGTACCATTGACGATGTTTGATTGATATCGATATAAAAATGATAAAAATGATTTTAAATTATTTAAAACAGCATTATTTAACATTTTCAATGTATATTAGTAATTTTGTGGGTGGTCGGTATGTATTTCCAGAAAAAAAAATAACGACTTAAATATGCAAGAATATGCAACTTTTGATGAAATATTCACGAGCATGCCCAAATATGCAATATATGCAATTACTAATTAGCTTAATTAACTCTAACCAATGTAATTCGTCCACATAATTAACTATATATATATATATATATATATATATATATATATATATATATATATATATATATATATACATATATATATATATATATATATATATATATATATATACAGATATATATATATATGTATATATATATATATATATAAATATGCAAAAAATAATATATATGCGCTTTGCAAATAATCTGCCGCTTATAATAACAAAATATTTGGCCACGTATTGAAAATGTACTTTTTGTACAGATTGTAGTCAATCTTAGAGATAAACTGCATGGAGCAAAACCTGAGCTGTATAAAGTCACGTGAACGAATGTGTGATAGCTTAGTCAAGTAAATTATGTTTACAAATTATATAAGCAAATCTTATAAATTTGGTTGATCTAGAACAAATTTAGTATAAAATTTATTTTCAAATCAAAAGTCGTGTATTCGTTAAATCTCATTATAAATCTTATCATATCTTATTATAAGTAGTAGTCTTATTTTAAGTTTAAATATAATGTTAGATCATGTTAGATCTTTAGGAATATGACTTGTCGGACTGTCAAAAATATAAAATGTACTTACAGATGTTTAAAATTGTATTCTTTGAATTGTCATTTGGCCATATGCCTTGGCATAAATATATAATATACATATAAATCAATCTCTCTCTCTCCATTAATAGTTCTAATTTGTGCAATGCAATTTATTTTTAACAGAAAATCAGAAGTTTTCCCAGCAATTCTCTATAAAATATGTATTTGTTAAATCAAAATTATCTATTTGCGAATTAGAAACCGAATACAATTTTAAAAATGTAAAGATATGTTCATGTCTCTCTCACAAAATGTCAAAACAAAAAAAAAGGTTTTCAAGTAAGTCGTTTACACATTGTTGTTCATGGAAGCAAAGCTGTGCTGTTGAGAGATAAATCTCGAAACGCGTCATCCACTTAAGGTATTGGAGAGACATAATCTTGAAAACAATGTTATTTTTAAGGTTGTTGTTGAGTGTCACGAAGGTGGACTGAAAGCTATAAAATAACTTGCAAATTTCAGATGAAATTTGTTTTAGATTTATATGTTCTTAGTTATATTTATATATTCAGGCTGTGTTCCGTTTGTTTTAAGTTTGTATGATTATCTATAACGTAGGGTGGTTTCACCAATTCTATCATTTCAGTCACTAACCTGTGTCACTAACCCATTTCTATCTATTCTTTTCAATCACTAACCTGCTTCATGTTTCTCTCATAAAAGGTTAAAATTAAAAACATCTAATCCTAATCACCCACATGAATTTTAAAGAAAGTCGTTTACAAATGGTTGTTCATGGAAGCAAGGCTGTGCTGATGAGAGATAAATCTAGAAACGCGCCCACAGATGGCTATCCACTTAAGATATCGGAAAGATATTATCTTAAAAACAATGTTATTTTTATGGTTTTTATTGAGTTCCAAGAAGGTGGACTGAAAGCTATTAAATAACTTACAAATTTCACATGAGATTTGTTTTGATAGTCCTAAAAAGACTCAGTAATTGTTATAGAGCTCCTGTTAAGGGCTGAATATATTTATATATGCAGGCTGTGTTTTGTTTGTTTTAAGTTTGTACGATTATCTATAACGTAGGATGGTATCACCAATTCTATCATATTATTATTATTATTATTATTATTATTTATATAACTAATTAATATATCATATCTATGTAAAGAAAACATGACACTCATATACTGATGTCTTTAGTTTTCTTAAGTTTGAATCAGCCGTTCCATGGAAAGACAGACAATTGATGAAACGGACTAAACGTCAGTTGACACAACAGATAATTAAATGTGAACAATTTACAAATTTGTAAAACTAGTTAATACTTGAATTAGAAACTTAAAATGTTGTTTCTCTTAATCTTATAGGTAAGATAAATCATTTTAACAACTAATGTAAATAAATACTCTTATTCTTATAGAGAAACGCAATTTCGTTTTTAATTCTAAGAAACTTGGGAATATAGAAAACATATTATAAAACAACATTTTTTTTTCGGATATTTCAAGAGAAATAGAAAAGCTCAGGTTTGAATTCATAGTCAAGGCATTGCTCACTGAAAGCAAAACTAATGTCATTACTGTAACCTCAATTGAAACAGAAGACAAAGAGATTTTCAATATGCCACCTGAATTCGAAAACATTGCACATCAAGAAAAATTAAAGAATACAGCTGCTTTTAAAAATGTAAAAGCAACTCTAACAAAAAGGGGTACTTTAAGAAGAGTTTGGATTACTTTGAACACAGATACTTTGAAAGAATATAAAGATGAAGATGGGAATATATTTCCATGGATACTTATTAGAAGAACAAGAAAAATATCTCATAACAAAAACAAATGAGCAACCAAAATTAGAAATCCTTAACAAAAAAGAGATATTTGAAAAATTTGTCCTTGAAACATTTAATCGTGCGAATAATAATGTATTACAATGAATGGAAACCTTTGTGAATGTACACGGTTCAATATAACCCAAGATATAGATAAAATTGGAATTTGGACTGTTTTTAAAAGGCTCATGTACCAACTGGTACAGTTCATTGCTTGTAAAATTTACATTGGACTCAGATTGGGGAAAATGGAAGAAAATATTCTATGATACCTACGCAGATAAAGGTTGAACTCCGGTGAAATACGGCATTGCATTTAAATATATTAATGGTTCCTTATTAGAGAATGCTCTAAAAAAAGAAAAACTTTTAATAGAAATAAACAAATCAGTGGACAAGCTCATGTTGATTGATTTAATTGCTATGGGACTTCCAGATTCCATATTTGATAGAATAGACCGAAGCAAATTAAAAGAGACCGAAGATATGTTTAATGAAATAGAGGTCTAGAACACCTAGTGAAAACAAAAAGTTGGGATAAAAAAGAAAAGATGTACCCAGAAAACAAAATGAAAAAAATTGAAAAACAAAAAACATGCAGAATATGTGAAAAGGAGAAGAAAGGTGTACTTTACCACGCTAGAGAAAATTGTTGGTTAAAAAAAAACAATATGAAAATCGAAAATATCAGGTTAGAACTGTTAATGATTCAGAATTGAATGAAGAAAATCCAAAAAACTTATAATACCACCATTAATAAAAATCAAATTGCTATTGAATGACACCTTAGAAGTTGCTGGAATCTGTGACTCTGGATCAAATGTGTCTTTGATTAATGTAAAATTATTGAAAAGAAAAAAAGAAAAATCAGGTTATCTACAAATAGTAAATTTGAGGACGATTAATGGTGTAAAGAAAACAAATGGTATAGTAACACTGAAGATAAAAATCTGCAATATTGATAAAACGATGGATATATTTGTTGTGGATAATGAAAATTTTAATTACGATTTATTTATTGGTTTGGATTGTATCAAAAATTTTAAACTAATTCAAAATGAAGATCTGAGGATCACACAATATATCACACCTAAAGAAAATAAAAATGTCAGCATTTCTGATGTTCGAAAAGATGATAAGGCTTTGGACTCTAAGGTAGTAAAGCAAGGAAACATTGAACAAATAATCAAATATAAGGTAAATTTCAATGAGCATATAAATGCTAATGATTTTGAAATTTCAATAAATCATTTAGATCTGGATCAACAATCAGAAATAGATAAGTTGATTGACAAATACAAACCAGTATTTGCTAAAGACAAATATGATGTTGGTACTGTAAAAGATTATGAAGCTCATATTGACTTAATGGTAGATAAATACTGTTGCAAACGTCCATACAGATGCACAATTAAAGATCGACAAGAAATAGAAATACAAATAGCAAAGCTTTTAAACAAAAATATGATTGAAGAATCATACAGCCCTTTCGCAGCTCCAGTAACTTTAGCTTATAAAAAAGAAGAGAAACAAAAATCTAGGCTATGTATAGATTTTAGAGATTTAAATAAAATTGTTGTTCCCCAATCTGAACCTTTTCCATTAATTGAAGATTTAATGGTACAGATTAGGAACTGTAAATATTTTTCTACTTTAGACATAAATTCAGCATTCTGGTCGATTCCTTCGAAATTACAAGACAGACCTAAAACTGCATTTGTAACCATCCATCATTTACAAAATTTACATCATTTGTCCCAATTGGTTTGAAGACAGCCCTAGCTATTTTGCGAAGGATATTGAGCAACATCATAAGAAAACACAAACTCTCGGACTATGTAGTTAATTATATAGATGACATCCTAATTTTTCCAAAAACTTTTGAGGAACAGATAATACTAGTTAATACTTGAATTAGAAACTATAAATGTTGTTTCTCTTATTCGTATAGGTAAGATAAATCATTGTAACAACTATTGTAAATAGATACCTTTATTCTTATAGAGAAAAGCAATTTCCTTTTTAATTCTAAGAAACTTGGGACTATAGAAAACATATTATATCTATATTAAATTCCACTGCTTTCACTTTCACTCAAAAACATAAAAATAATTGCATGCACCACTTTCAAAATAAAGGGTTCATATATTAATTCAATCCTTTCACTCTGCCATTAATTTCATATTTTCGTTAGGTTTAGGTTTTGAATGATTCTAAGTGTAAAAACATATAGAAAATTAATTCAAGGAAAAAAATCGCCGCTAAATCCATCGAAATATTCGATGAGAAGATAGCATCTCTAACCGCGATTCCTATTAATTTTAAGTGTCACCATTTCGATTCATTCAGAATTTATATTGGAAAACAATCAAAATGCATCATCCTGTAATCTAAATCAAACAACCTGAAAATATGCTTGTAGTTCACAATCAAAAAACTTATATGCTATATTTCCTTCGAATTTAAAATATTTCTTGTACAGGCAGCGCAACAAATGCCAACGCTCAATAAGAAATATTTTAAGAACATTATGAGAATACTTAGAATATATTCATACTTATATACTTAAATATATTTACTGAAGACTTAGTGCTGTACGAAATTGAATTAATAAAATACAGAAAACTCTTATACCAGTCATTTTATTTACAATTTGTTTTATTTGTTTGCAGAATATTGAATATTAGGTAAAATATGCATAAATTTTCTATATGTTTTTACACTTAGAATCATTCAAAACCTAAACCTAACGAAAATATGAAATTAATGGCAGAGTGAAAGGATTGAATTAATATATGGACCCTTTATTTTGAAAGTGGTGCATGCAATTATTTTTATGTTTTTGAGTGAAAGTTAAAGCAGTGGAATTTAATATAAATATAATATGTTTTCTATAGTCCCAAGTTTCTTAGAATTAAAAAGGAAATTGCTTTTCTCTATAAGAATAAAGGTATCTATTTACAATAGTTGTTACAATGATTTATCTTACCTATAAGAATAAGAGAAACAACATTTATAGTTTCTAATTCAAGTATTAACTAGTATTAACTGTTCCTCAAAAGTTTTTGAAAAAATCAGGATGTCATCTATATAATTAACTACATAGTCCGGGAGTTTGTGTTTTCTTATGATGTTGCTCAATATCCTTCGCAAAATAGCTAGGGCTGTCTTCAAACCAATTGGGACAAATGATGTAAATTTTGTAAATGATGGATGGTTACAAATGCAGTTTTAGGTCTGTCTTGTAATTTCGAAGGAATCGACCAGAATGCTGAATTTATGTCTAAAGTAGAAAAATATTTACAGTTCCTAATCTGTACCATTAAATCTTCAATTAATGGAAAAGGTTCAGATTGGAGAACAACAATTTTTATCTCATTTATTTAAATCTCTAAAATCTATACATAGCCTAGATTTTTGTTTCTCTTCTTTTTTATATGCTAAAGTTACTGGAGCTGCGAAAGGGCTGTATGATTCTTCAATCATATTTTTGATTAAAAGCTTTGCTATTTGATTTTCTATTTCTTGTCGATCTTTAATTGTGCATCTGTATGGACGTTTGCAACAGTATTTATTTACCATTAAGTCAATATGAGCTTCATAATCTTTTACAGTACCAACATCATATTTGTCTTTAGCAAATACTGGTTTGTATTTGTCAATCAACTTTTCTATTTCTGATTGTTGATCCAGATCTAAATGGTTTATTGAAATTTCAAAATCATTAGCATTTATATGCTCATTGAAATTTACCTTATATTTGATTATTTGTTCAATGTTTCCTTGCTTTACTACCTTAGAGTCCAAAGCCTTTTCATCTTTTCGAACATAAGAAATCCTGACATTTTTATTTTCTTTAGGTGTGATATATTGTGTGATCCTTAGATCTTCATTTTGAATTAGTTTAAAATTCTTGATACAATCCAAACCAATAAGTAAATCGTAATTAAAATTTTCATTATCCACAACAAATATATCCATCGTTTTATCAATATTGCAGATTTTTATCTTCAGTGTTACTATACCATTTGTTTTCTTTACACCATTAATCGTCCTCAAATTTACTATTTGTAGATAACCTGATTTTTCTTTTTTTCTTTTCAATAATTTTGCATTAATCAAAGAAACATTTGATCCAGAGTCACAGATTCCAGCAACTTCTAAGGTGTCATTCAATAGCAATTTGTTTTTTATTAATGGTGGTATTATTAGTTTTTTGGATTTTCTTCATTCAATTCTAAATTATTAACAGTTCTAACCTGATATTTTCGATTTTCATATTGTTTTTTTTTTAACCAACAATTTTCTCCAGCGTGGTAAAGTACACCTTTCTTCTCCTTTTCACATATTCTGCATGGTTTTTGTTTTTCAATTTTTTTCATTTTGTTTTCTGGGTACATCTTTTCTTTTTTATCCCAACTTTTTGTTTTCACTAGGTGTTCTAGACCTCTATTTCATTAAACGTATCTTCGGTCTCTTTCAATTTGCTTCGGTCTATTCTATCAAATATGGAATCTGGAAGTCCCATAGCAATTAAATCAATCAACATGAGCTTGTCCACTGATTTGTTTATTTCTATTATAAGTTTTTCTTCTTTTAGAGCATTCTCTAATAAGGAACCATTAATATATTTAAATTCAATGCCGTATTTCACCGGAGTTCAACCTTTATCTGCGTAGGTATCATAGAATATTTTCTTCCATTTTCCCCAATCAGAGTCCAATGTAAATTTTACAAGCATTGAACTGTACCAGTTGGTACATGAGCCTTTTAAAAACAGTCCAAATTCCAATTTTATCTATATCTTGGGCTATATTGAACCGTGTACATTCACTTTCGAAGGTTTCCATTCATTGTAATACATTATTATTTGCACGATTAAATGTTTCAAGGACAAATTTTTCAAATATCTCTTTTTTGTTAAGGACTTCTAATTTTGGTTGCTCATTTGTTTTTGTTATGAGATATTTTTCTTGTTCTTCTAATAAGTATCCATGGAAATATATTCCCATCTTCATCGTTATATTCTTTCAAAGTATCTGTGTTCAAAGTAATCCAAACTCTTCTTAAAGTACCCCTTTTTGTTAGAGTTGCTTTTTCACTTTTAAAAGCAGCTGTATTCTTTAATTTTTCATGATGTGCAATGTTTTCGAATTCAGGTGGCATATTGAAAATCTCCTTGTCTTCTGTTTCAATTGAGGTTATAGTAATGACATTAGTTTTGCTTTCAGTGGGCAATGCCTTGACTAAGAATTCAAACCTGAGCTTTTCTATTTCTCTTGAAATATCCGAAAAAAAATGTTGTTTTATAATGTTTTCTATATTCCCAAGTTTCTTAGAATTAAAAACGAAATTGCGTTTCTCTATAAGAATAAGAGTATTTATTTACAATAGTTGTTAAAATGATTTATCTTACCTATAAGATTAAGAGAAACAACATTTTAAGTTTCTAATTCAAGTATTAACTAGTTTTACAAATTTGTAAATTGTTCACATTTAATTATCTGTTGTGTCAACTGACGTTTAGTCCGTTTCATCAATTGTCTGTCTTTCCATGGAACGGCTGATTCAAACTTAAGAAAACTAAAGACATCAGTATATGAGTGTCATGTTTTCTTTACATAGATATCATATATTAACTAGTTATATAAATAATAATAATAAAAATATGATAGAATTGGTGATACCATCCTACGTTATAGATAATCGTACAAACTTAAAACAAACAAAACACAGCCTGCATATATAAATATATTCAGCCTTTCCGGTGCTCTATAACAATTACTGAGTCTTTTTAGGACTATCAAAACAAATCTTATGTGAAATTTGTAAGGTATTTTATAGCTTTCAGTCCACCTTCTTGGAACTCAATAAAAACCATAAAAATAACATTGTTTTTAAGATAATGTCTTTCCGATATCTTAAGTGGATAGCCATCTGTGGACGCGTTTCTAGATTTATCTCTCATCAGCACAGCCTTGCTTCCATGAACAACCATTTGTAAACGACTTTCTTTAAAATTCATGTGGGTGATTAGGGTTAGATGTTTTTAATTTTAACCTTGTATGAGAGAATATATATATATATATATATATATATATATATATATATATATATATATATATATATATATATATATATATATATATATATTTGTATATAATATATAACGGAAGGATTAATATCTAAAAGTACGTACAGACAATCTTCAGTCACTTTTGGCACATGAGCTCAAGATGCTCCATGTGAGCCATTTCGCTGCGTCAAAGCAAGCGACTATGAAACAGTCAAGACCTATAGCGTCAGGGGCCGAAGGCCTGCAGTCTTACAAAGAACAGTCTAACAAAAACAATGATGACGTGGCCATAACCAGCAATAACACACAGGAGGCAAAGGAAGCACTGGAGCGATTACATGAAATAGCCGCTAAAACAGGTTTACAGGTATCTTATGAGAAGACCCAATGCATGGAACGACATACCAATAATGTACATACGACCATACATACGACTTATGGATCTATACAAAGAGTAGAAAAATTTAAATACTTAGGGGAATATATACAAACAGGAGGATCAAACAAGTCTAACATAAAACGAACGGAAAAACTCCAGAAAGCATACAAACTTACATGGTCACATTATAATAAGAATAGCATATCGAGGCAGGCCAAACTCAGACATTACAAAACAGTTATATTGTCTGAAGCATTGTATGCGTCAGAAACGACCACAATTGGAGCATCTGGCATCATAGAAACAAAAAAAAATGAACGCAAAATTGATGCAGTTGATGTAAAGATCTACCAAATAGCTATATGAACACACAGACGGACTCACAGATATCATTAAAAAACGCAGACTAACTTTCAATGGGCACATACAGAGAATGAACAATAAACAACTTACAAAAAAAATCGGTTTCATGATATAGAAGATGACTTAAAGCAATTGGGGATCAATCAGCAAATGATAGAAGACAGGAAAAATTTCAGAAGCAAAATTAGGAATACCAAATTTTTAGTAAGCGAAAAGAAGAATATTGTGGACAGAACAAAGAAAACAGGAGCACAGTCAAAGGATGAAGAGGTTTTGGGACGAGAAGAAGGGAAAGAAGTGAAAGTTGTGTCATCATGAGATATATAAGTTCAAATACTGTATATATATATATATATATATATATATATATATATATATATATATATATATATATATGTATAGTATGCGTCTACAGTATGCGTCTAACGGTTGACCCGCACGGACGCATATATCTCTTGAGAATGTTAGTTCGCCGAAACGTCGAGAATCCGGTTCTTTTCAGAACCAACCCTCAACATCAACGCTGAATCCCCTAGAAAAAAATACAACACAAGTATCTATCCGCGAAAACCTCAAATACAACAATATATACATTAGGGTGGAGCGAAATATATTTTTTGGGTTGTGAGTGATCTAATAGTGAAAAATCGGTGCCTTTTAGACTCAAATTAATCCATGCAAAATATTATTTGATTTGAATTATAGTAATAGCCTCCGCAATGTCATTGAATTTTTCAAGAAATATGGTTTTTAGACTGAATGGTTTAATTGAAATTTTAATGAACAGACGTATTTTATTCCCAGAAATTATTATAATTACAGTTTATTCTCTATACAAAACCAAAAAAATGCATGATCTTTAGTTTATAATATAAAATAAGGGGAATGGAGGGGACAATTTGAACACTTGTCGCGTCGTCAGTGGACTATTGGTTTTGGCTTGAATTAGACTTGCGCTAGTTATTTAACAAGTAACCTAACGCAATTTTGTGTCGTAAAAAACATTCAAAGAACACGAAGTGTCTTTAAATGTCCTATTTTTGGTGATATTTGTGAGATAAAAGACAATATTCTACCTACTCAAGAAGATGTAATAAAATACTATGAATGGACAAGACATCAACTAAAGTTGCAATGGGAACTGCAAAAGAGCCCAGATTTTCAGAAATAGCAGATATAGTGACATCCAGAATTTAAATTATATGGCAAACTGCATCTATTCCGATAGTAACACCAACAAGGGTCGTACAGATGTTAAAAGCATACCATTTAAAATGCAAAAACCTACTCTAGTGTGTCAAAAGGTTCTCTCCGGTAAAGTTAGAAAGTTGTCGACAAAGTAGTAAGGTACTTTTTGATGTTGCATGCAAGTGTAAAGATTTCCCTCAATGTATCTGTCGCAAGGATAAAAAGGTTCCCAAACAAGAAAATGTTTTTTTTAATTGATCAAAGAACCTCTCGAAGTATGATAATAGATGGAATCGACCTAAGTGTTACGAAGAAGTTGCAAAAGACCCTAAAGAGAAAGCAGGAATGAGAAAACCCCCAACTAGAGCCGTAAATACTTCGTTATCTGTTATAGAAATTAGTACTTCTCCGATATCGTCAGCGTCTGTAAGTCGTAGTAGCTCAGATAATTCCACTAACACCATAAACAAAAGCTTTCCGAAAAAAAGCATGCGTCGATTTTCCAATTTTATCAAAGGCCTGCGACAGGTAAGTTGTATCAGATAGAGCAGCTGCAGCGATTGCGTCTTCTGTAGTGCCGTCTATAAATTTCAATGCTTTAACATATATTGATTTAATAGATTGGCAAGAAATAATAAGTGAAGCACTGATTATGAAAAACTTGCCTGACCAAGAAATTCAGTCTATCGTTTAATCAGGCGGTGAGGGTGAAGTGTTGTTTTAAGGCTTCCATGCCACTTCCTTATTCCATAAAATTGAGGACGATGGCTGCCAGTCCTCAATGCATAAAAAAAATTCGGTTCAATAAGAGCCAAATTGGAATCACGAAATGCAAGGCCTAAATTTGAGACAAAAAGAGATTTTCGAGCAAATTAATTGATTTTTTTTTTAATAATATTTTTATAAATGTTGTATTATTGATTAAAGGTGATTAATATATATCTGAATTATATATTGCGTTTCATTTATCACCCATTTATCATTAAATTAAGCTTAATATGTGGCCATAACTGTACAAGACTTTTATCATTAAATTAAAATGTTTGAGGTCAGTGCGGAGGCAGAAGATATTCATCAAATTAATTCAAAAATTATATTTATTTTAACTTTAATATAATGCACCAATCCCCCCCTATTACAACTTTAAATCTCAAAAAAAATATTTTTGCATACATCCGTGCACCACCCTAATATACATATTTATATTTATATATATATATATATATATATATATATATATATATATATATTGTAAAAAGAATTTATAATGTTGATAATTCCCAAATTGTTTTTAGATAAATGTGTTTGAATCAAGCATACTTTGCATACACAAGGCTCCGAGTTGTCAATAAACATTTATCCGGTTAGTGCTGAGTTTAAAAGTTATGTTTTGCAAAATTCTGACACAAAACCATTTGTTTGGTTTGTCTCGCGCTCTATCTACAAACATCTCCGAATCATCAAGCGTAGAAGCTTTGGCACACAATTCAATTGAATCGGACGTACCGGGATAATCTACCAATAGTTAAGTTAACATCCAGTTTTTAGTGGCTTTTTAGTTTTTTGTAAGACTGCAGGCCTTCAGCCCCTGACACTATAGGTCTTGACCGTTTCATAGTCGCTTGCTTTGACGCAGCGAAACGGCTCACATGGAGTATCTTGAACTCATGTACTAAAAGTGACTGAAGATTGTCCGTACTATAGTCAGACATCATTAGATCCTGCTCTTTGTCTTTTATATATTAAACCTTCAGTATATATATACACTAGCTACAAACAAGAAGATATAGAATGAAGTTATCAAAATATAGCTTGATCTGAATACAAAAATCGACTCATTATAAATTAAAATTAACACACTCAAGATTATGCACACTTTAAATCTGTGAACCTCTATTTGACTGCATATTTACTGCTCTTACGTTTTGTATGAGTACAAATAAATCCACAATATAATACTTCATGAATAACAATAGAAAAATAACATTATTTTCCACATAAAGAAAAAAATAAAATAAATAAAAACCTAAATTTTAAAATAAAACCCGGTTAACCGGGTTCGGTTTTAACCGGTTTGGATGCCCTAGTTCGAAGGTCTGGTACATGAAAGGCTTTTAATAGTTTTGCGTTTTTCGTGTAATCTTTCCGCGTTGTACTGTCAGGCTGATTTCTCCTATGCCTTCGAGCTTTGTTGATTCACCATTTGCCAAGTTTAGCGGCCTATTCGTCTTGATTAGGATATAGATTTCTTCTGTCAACTTGCATATATGCGACGTGGCTCCGCTATCGAGACACCATTTTCCGCTTTCCCGAATGTCGTATGGAAAGGTGGTCTTCGTATGCAACGTACAAATCTTGTAGATTCCTCGCCTTATCCTTTTTTCCTACTAGGTGTTTGCGGCAGTCTGTTTGCTGCCTTGTGTCCAGTTATATTGAAATGATGGCATTTTAATGGAATTTTATGATTTGAACGTAAATAACCAGTTTGTTTTTATGATAATTGTTGTGACTCTTAAAATTTCGTCCTTTTGCACCGAACATGGCATTTGAGACGTCATTTTCTTTAATTTTTCTTGCGTTAAATTTTTCCATTAATTTCACCTTGAGCAGTTCTGGTTTCGGTAACTCGTCCCGTGATTGTAAAAAGTATAAAAGTAGAATGCTTAATAGCTCGGAATTCACCACGAGTTCCATTTCTTCAGTTTCTTTATTTGACAGCGTCGAAGAATGTGGCCAAATGTCGAATATTTGTACCGTCTCTCATTTTAGCCAGGATAAGTTTCTTCACTAAGCTCGCTTTTCTGGCTGGCCCCTTTGATTGATAAATTGATTCTAGTTTTTACCAGATATTCCGTGATGTCTCACAAGACTTTATTTGTTTTAATTCTGACGCACTTATCGCTTAAATTATATCCGATTTGGATTTTTCATCTTCGGCGTCCCACTCTTCCGCTGCATCGGCACTTTCAGGTGGGGCCCTTTCAACATTAACAAATGCCCACGCGTTATTTTTGACTAGTACGGCCTTGTATATATAATTTCCAAGTGTCGTAATTTAAACTGTTCAGATACTCATTTTTTTCTTTGTGACTTCCACTCATTTTTGTAACCAACATTGCGAAGTCATTATAATTATTATAGAAATAAAGATGTTTAATATAGATACGGTAACTATAAATGTTGATAGGTAATTGATTAGATTATAAATTATAACAAAGTTGTTGAATAGGTGCTTCCATAGATACTAACTAAAATAACTGACTTGGTCTAACATGAGATCCCACAACTTCTTGTAGCGAAAGAACTGCGTTACGAGACTTGGCATTTTTTACTTTTTATGTTTTTGATGGGATCTCATTTCTTTTTGAGGGTCATGTTGTTCCTTTTTTCTCGGGTAATATACCGTGTCCGTCAGCTAGTGATTTTCTTAAAGCCCA
Organism: Phosphuga atrata; assembly: GCA_944588485.1. Taxonomy (NCBI): domain Eukaryota; kingdom Metazoa; phylum Arthropoda; class Insecta; order Coleoptera; family Silphidae; genus Phosphuga; species Phosphuga atrata. The sequence goes on along the minus strand of CALYMW010000439.1, from coordinate 157,472 downwards.
CTCCCTGTCGCTATTTTAAAGTTAACGTACAAGCGCGATGCGTGCGTTCGATTTTTCATTTAATGGAAAATGAAATTTCGGGAATTTTCATTTTTTTCTCCCTTTATAGGCTAAAGGCTAACTAAAATTCAAAATTCGGAGTTTCTAAGATTGCTATAAGTACCTTAGAATTTTTATGGTCGGTGATAAAAATTACGAAATTTTTAAATAATCATTATTTTTCATTTAATGGATAATGAAATTTCTGGATTTTTTATTTTTTCCTTCCTTTGTAGGCTAAAAGCTAACTAAAATTAAAAATTCGGAGTGTGTAATATTGCTAGAAGTGCCTTAGAATTTGATGATCGGTGACAAAATTAAGAAATTTTTAATAATCATTATTTGTCATTTAATGGATAATGAAATTTCGGGATTTTTGATTTTTTCCTTTCTTTATAGGCTAAAGGCTAACTAAAATTCATAATTTAGGGTTGTTAAGATTGCTAGAATACTTTAGAATTTTGATGATCGGTGACAAAATTAAGAAATTTGTAAATGATCATTATTTTTCATTTAATCGATAATTAAATTTCGGGATTTTTGATTTTTTTCTTCCGTTATAGGCCAAAGGCTAACTAAAATTCAAAATTTGAAGATTGTAAAATAGCTAGAAGTACCCTTAGAATTTTGATCGTAGGTGAGTGTGTCACTTACATAATTAAGAAATTTTGTATGCGATAATTCGTAATAAGGTATAGTTATTAGGAATATTGGCAATATACCCAGTTATAGTATGACTCTTGATATCTAAAAAATCAAACTTCCTGCTTTATACACAACGAAGTTACAGGGGAGTCAAAAGTGCCGTGAGTCGCTTCGAGAAGAGGTAGTACGGTTGTGCTCGACTTAGCGGGGGCACTGCCGTGCCCCCAGATATAGAATGAAGTTATCGAAATATAACTTGATTTGAATAAGAAAATCGACTCATTATAAAACACACCACCATATAGCGGCGAGCTTGCAGACATGTTCTAACATATAATTATTTGATTTAATTTTTTTTTATCTCGGCGGGCAGTTGTTTCGCCAGATTTGGCATTTTAATTACCAACAGAATTTAATTGCCGATTTTTGTACTTGACCGATGGCGCTCTTTAGACGTAATTTAAGTGCTTCAGTGCAGTGTGCCAAATACCACTGGGATTACCACCGCTGGTTTCTGCAAAAATGGATTTTTAGGTCCAGGTATTTTGAGATTTTTTCTTTCTCCTTTTCATTGACACTGCTATCACCTGGTATTGCACTCAATGAGAGTCACTTTGTTTTGCTCGACTAATGTGATACTTGGTGTATTATGCGCCAAAACCTTATATGTTTGTATGCGAAAGTCTCATAAAATCGTAACCATCTGATTTTCAGTTAACTTTTTCAGGCTTGTGATCCCACATTTTTTGCTGTTTTGATAGTTTTTGCATAAATTCCAATGGATAAGTTATGCAACGGAATTGTGACGCAATTTATAATCAGTGGACGCATTTTTTTGACAGGACTAGGACTAGTGACTTTGTTTCTTCTTTCAATGTGCCAGTTGTTAACCACAGCTAAGTTTTTGATTTCCTTTAGGTATCATTCATATAAGGCTTTGTTATGCCAACTCTCAATTCCTAATTTTATCTTTTTTTTCTGCACTCTTGTTTCAGTATGTACTTTTCACTTCAATTAGACTTTGAATTTGACTTTGCTTGCTTCTTTAATTTTTCTTCTTTTGTTTGCTTCATTTGCAGTAGTCCTCTGCTGCTTAACGGGACAGGTATAGTCTGCCAGTGTTGCCAGGGGATTAAAAGTGTAATGTATTGCCATTAGTTTTTTAATTTTTCGGCCCAAAAGATATTAAATATCTTTGGAGTTGGATGGAAAAAGGACACTTCCATGGAAATGCCCTTTCTCCGTAAATTGGTTTATATCACAAAAGAAACCTTCCTTTGTCGGTCTTTGTTTCTGTTGTTTTCATACTTCGCATATACGTGGCACTGTGAGCCAATCTAAAGCGCTACAAGTGCCCTACTTTCATAGAACGTCAAATTTCACACGTGCCTAACCTAATTTTTATGCAGATTTTATTGCTAAGTTAAAAGGGCACAATGAGCTCTGAAAATGACTCTAATAGCGCTGAGGACAGTAGTTATGAAGAAACAGAAAGTAGCTGTGATTTGGAATCTGATCATCTTGAAAGAAAAAACTTGGGTCGAAAACGAAAAATAAACAAGGAGCAGTGGACAAAGAATAGGAAAAAAATAGCAAGAAATAGCGGAAAAAAAGTACACTACTACCAAAGGTAATATATTTTATTAGTGGTAAATAATTTTTATCCTCAGAGATTTTAAATTTTCAGGTGTGACAGTGCATGCAAAAACCTGTGCTGCAGTTCTTGTGTGCTGTAAGAAGAAGTGTTATAAGGTTATACCAGGCAGACTACAACAAGAATTTTTTGAAAAATGTTTGATCTTGGCAGATAAGAACGAACAGGATAATTTTCTTCTTGGTTGCATGTCTCCGTTTCAACCAAAAAGATGGGTTACAGCTTCTAAATGTCAAGCAAGGACTAATTGGAAATATGTTCTCAAAATAAATAGTTCCTCGATTGAGGTGTGTAAACACTTTTTCTTGAATATTTTTCAATTTGGGTACTCACGTATACGGACAATCCACAAGAAGTCGTTAAAAGACGGAAATATTTCTATTAGCGACAAAAGAGGCCAACATGAAAACAGGCCCCACAAAATCAACCCAGAAACTTGGTATTTGGTAAATGAATTTTTGGCACAGATTTCAAACAAAGAATCTCATTATATTCGGTCGAAATCCCAAAGAAATTATTTCGAAAATCCTGCTCTAAATGTAAGGAATTTGTTTACAGGATTCCAGCAGTATTTTTTTTTTTGAAAAAACTGGTCCTATACTAGGCATAAAGTACTGTACTTTCCATCGATGGTTTCGCGAAAACTACGAGTATTCTTTCCGGAGTCCACGATCTGACATTTGTGATTTTTGTGAAGAAAACAAAATGAAGCTTAAGTTAAACCCAAACGATTCTTGCAAAGTGATACAATCAGTACACGACAAAAAATGCAAGCATACAAAAACATTAAAAAAGAAATAATAGAAAATTGTAGACATGATAAATTAACTTTAGTTGTCGAGTTTGAATACGCGCAAAATTTGCAAAGGCCAAAACTCATTGTCTCTCAACTTTTTACACACGCCCTTTATGGTTGTACGTGTTTAATGTACACTGTCGCAATGATGATACAAGTTCGTTTTATTGCTTTACAGAAAATGAAGCAAAGAAAAATTCAAATTCGGTGATTTCTTTTGTTGATCATTTTTTGCAAACTGCGGGGATATGACCCGAATATAACAAATATCGTACTTTTTTCAGACTCCGCAGGGGGACAAAATAAGAATATGAATATGCTACACTACTGTTCATGGCTTGCAAAAACAAAAAATATTAACATTCGGCACATTTTTCCAGTTCGTGGACATTCTTACTGCGTTTGCGATAGAAATTTTGGTGTTTACGGAAAGTTACTGAAACGACTAGAAACGGTCAAAACTCCAAACGTTTATTTGCAAATTATGCAACAGTGTAGAGAAAAACCGACGCACTTTGAGGTTATTGAGGCGTGCCGCTAATTAAAGGGCTTAAAATGTTTGTTATGTTTGTTAAATGCAAGGGCTTAAAAGATTTTTTCAAGAAATCTGTAAATACTAAATAACAAAGTTTTACTTTAAGAAAGTATTGTCAGATAAAATATAATGCTTCAGGTATTCTGAGTGCAGCAGATTCATATAACGGCTTTTATACTTCATTTGATTTTTGGATTACAAGAAAAAAAGATAACTTGGAAGTAAATTTGGAGTCGGTTCCACCAGCTTTTATTAAACCTAAAAAAATGCAGAACTTAAAAGATTTAATGAAATTTTTTTAGTTAGATGAGTCAGAGTGATTAATTATTATTAATGGTTATCAGTCATTATAGTAAGTTCACCTTCATAGTCCAGTAATTATAGTAAGTTCACCTCGAAATTAGAGATACCCAGCTGTAAGTCTGTAAATACTTGTATATTGACACTCTAAAAGTTGTCTCAAAACCTACATATGGTAGTAATATGGTAGTATATGAAGGTTTTGAGACAACTTTTGGGATGTCAATATACAAGTATTTACAGACTTACAGCTGGGTATCTCGAATTCCGAGATTCTTACCTAATTTAAGCTTAAATGACTGGACCATAACAAAAATGTGTTCAAGGAACAGGTGAACCTGCCACCTACATCTACTGAAGAAAACAGCCAACAAAACAGTGACAGTGATTTAGAATGGTAGTGTTTAATTTTTTTTTTCGTTTATGTTAAACAAGAGTTATGTTCAATAATAAATATTTGCTAAAATTAATCTTTTTGTAGTATTTGTTAAGATCTATGGAAAAAGGGCACTATTTCATCTGTTATTTTTAACGATTAATTAATTATAATAAGTTCACGATATCAATAAGTTCATTATAGTAAGTTCACCTCGGAATTAGAGATACCCAGCTGTAAGTCTGTAAATACTTGTATATTGACACCCTAAAAGTTGTCTCAAAACCTACATATGGTAGTAATATGGTAGTATATGTAGGTTTTGAGACAACTTTTAGGGTGTCAATAAACAAGTATTTACAGACTTACAGCTGGGTATCTCTAATTCCGAGGTGAACTTACTATAATGACTGGACTATAACGATTAATAATAATTAACCACTCTGACTAATCTAACTCCAAAAATTTCATTAAATCTTTTAAGTTCTGAATTTTTTCAGATTTAATAAAAGCTGGTGGAACTGACTCCAAATTTACTTCCAAGTTATCTTTTTTTCTTGTAATCCAAAAATCAAATAAAGTATAAAAGCCGTTATATGACTCTGCTGCACTCAGAATACCTGAAGCATTATATTTTATCTGACAATACTTTCTTAAAGTAAAACTTTGTTTTTTAGTATTCACAGATTTCTTGAAAAAATCTTTTAAGCCCTTGCCCCAATCTTTAATTAGCGGCGCGCCTCAATAACCTCAAAGTGCGTCGGTTTTTCTCTACACTGTTGCATAATTTGCAAATAAACGTTTGGCGTTTTGACCGTTTCTAGTCGTTTCAGTAACTTTCCGTAAACACCAAAATTTCTATCGCAAACGCAGTAAAAATGTCCACGAACTGGCAAAATGTGCCGAATGTTAATATTTTTTGTTTTTGCAAGCCATGAACAGTAATGTAGCATTCTCATATTCTTATTTTGTCCCTCTGCGGAGTCTGAAAAAAGTACGATATTTGTTATATTCGGGTCATATCCCACCGCAGTTTGCAAAAAATGATCAACAAAAGAAACCACCGAATTTGAATTTTTCTTTGCTTCATTTTCTGTAAAGCAATAAAACGAACTTGTATCATCATTGTGACAGTGTACATTAAACACGTATAACCATAAAAGGCGTTTGTAAAACAGTTGAGAGACAATGAGTTTTGGCAAAGGCAAATTTTGCGCGTAATCAAACTCGACAACTAAAGTTGATTTATCATGTCTACAATTTTCTATTATTTCTTTTTTAATGTTTTTGTATGCTTCCACTTTTTTGTCGTGTACTGATTGTATCACTTTGCAAGAATCGTTTGGGTTTAACTTAAGCTTCATTTTGTTTTCTTCACAAAAATCACAAATGTCAGATCGTGGACTCCGGAAAGAATACTCGGAGTTTTCGCGAAACCATCGATAGAAAGTACAGTACTTTATGCCTAGTATAAGACCAGTATTTTCAAAAAAAATACTGCTGGAATCCTGTAAACAAATTCTTTACATTTAGAGCAGGATTTTCGAAATACTTTCTTTGGGATTTCGACCGATTATAATGAGATTCTTTGTTTGAAATCTGTGCCAAAAATTCATTTACCAAATACCAAGTTTCTGGGTTTATTTTGTGGGGCCTGTTTTCATGTTGGCCTCTTTTGTCGCTAATAGAAATATTTCCGTCTTTTAACGACTTCTTGTGGATTGTCCGTATACGTTAGTACCCAAATTGAAAAATATTCAAAAAAAATTGTTTACACACCTCAATCGAGGAACTATTTATTTTGAGAACATATTTCCAATTAGTCCTTGCTTGACATTTAGGAGCTGTAACCCATCTTTTTGGTTGAAACAGAGACATGCAACTAAGAAGAAAATTATACTGTTCGTTCTTATCTGCCAAGATCAAACATTTTTCAAAAAAATCTTGTTGTAGTCTGCCTGGTATAACCTTATAACACTTCTTCTTACAGCACACAAGAACTGCAGCACAGGTTTTTGCATGCACTGTAACACCTGAAATTTTAAAATCTCTGAGTATAAAAATTATTGACCACTAATAATATATATTACCTTTGGTAGTAGTGTACTTTTTTCCGCTATTTCTTGCTATTTTTTTCCTATTCTTTGTCCACTGCTCCTTGTTTATTTCTATGCCCTATTTTTGTTTATTACTAAACTGCCCTATATATATATATATATATATATATATATATATATATATATGTATATATATGTATATATATATATATATATATATATATAAATAATATATATATATATATATAAATATATATATATATATATATATATATATATATACATATATGTATATATATATATATATATATATATATATATATATATATATATATATATAAATATATATATATATATATATATATTGTCCCTTGCATTGTCACTGTTGTTTTCCAAAATACAAAGTTATGACGTAAAAAAAAAGCTCGTGAGTTCATTGGTGTTTGGTAATGGCAACCCCCATTTTTTATTCTCGATTTGAATAAACCTCATTGTCTAAATGGTGGTGTAAACATTTTGATATGTTACATTAGAAAATTTTCGAAAAAAACTGATTTGAATTTTAAGATAACGAACATTAGCCAGTTTAGAAAAATGTGTTTGTAACAAGAATATCTTAATAATTTTACGATATGTCCTCAAACATGGTTCTATTTTCAAGAAATACACATTTGCTATCTTAATTTCAGTTGTTTTGTGTATTCTATTTGTACGTTGTCTAATTTCTATATTTAGTATGTGTTCTAACCTAGATAATCGGCATGATCTGAGAAAATCCATTTCTACCATAAATTAAAACCTAAAACCTAACAATTATTAAGATTATCTTGTTACAACACATTTTTCTAAACTGGCTAATGTTCGTTATCTTAAAATTCAAATCAGTTTATTTCGAAAATTTTCAAAAAACATATCAAAATTTTTACACCATCATTTAGACAATGAAAAGGTTTATCCAAATCGAGAATAAAAAATGGGGTTTGCCATTAAAAAAAATGTCAAGCTGAAATGTTTTTGGGATAATCGCTCGGACACGAAATTTTGCTTTCCAAAATACAAAATTATGACGTAAAAAAATTTTTCGTGGCGCCATTGGTGTTTGCGCTGTGACGTCATTGACTTTTTTTTTAATGGCAACCCCCATTTTTTATTCACGATTTGGATATACCTTTTCATTGTCTATGGTGTAAAAATGTTGATATATTCTTTGAAAATTTTCAAAATAAACTGATTTGAATTTTAAGATAACGAACATTAGCCATTTTAGAAAAATGTGTTGTAACAAGAAAATCTTAATAATTGTTAGGTTTTAATTTATAGTAGAAATGGATTTTCTCAGAAGATCATGCCGAATATCTAGGTTAGAATGACGTCAAAAAAAAAATTTCATAAATTGTCATAATTTTGTATTTTGGAAAGCAAAATTGTCGGGTCCGTGCGATTAGCCCATAAGCAATAAATAAAAAAGTTATTGGTTTGATTCCAAACTTTAACACCACATTATATATATATATATATATATATATATATATATATATATATATATATATATATATCAAAGATGATCTAACAAAAAAGGATAGAGAAATGCAAACTATTTTAGAACAAAAAGCAGATGATCTTAGAAAAGCAGGGAAGGTAAAAGTCGCCTACAATAAGATCCTCATAGATAAAATATAATCAGTGGGCGCACAGGTATAACTTAGCAACAAGTTCGCTTGAAGAGCTGAAAATAAACTTATAATATATGAAAACTTATAGAAGGGAAAATAATAGCATGGAACATAGCAGGACTTTAGAATAAATTAAGAGGAGTGAAGAGCAAAACTATTAAGCAATACTTACAGAAGTTCCACTTGATAGGGCTAACGGAAACATGGGTTGAAGAAAAAGACTTGAGCGACATAAGAAACCTACTGCCAGCGGAATACAGATGGAAATGTCAGTTCGCTAAGAGGTTCTCCAACAGGGGAAGATCAAGGGGAGGGATAATTACCGGGATAAAGCTTGTGGCGTAGCAAGAATACAATATGGAGATGGAGAGCATCGAAGTGATACAGGAGAGAGCTCTACTAGTAGGCGAAAATAAGTGGAGAATAATTACTGTCTATAACATCAACAACCTAGAGAGCATTATGAAATATATTGAGAAAAGCCTGGCAAGGGATTCAGGGAAGAAAGTACTTGTGAATATGAGGATCGGAGAACTGCAAGCTGGAAGTCTCTATGCAGTAGGTGTGGAAGTAGCTAGATTTTCAAGAGACAAAACATTTAACAAGGAGGGAAAAAATGGATAGACTGGGTTGAAAATCATAACTGGTATGTGCTAAATGGGTGCACAAATTGCGATTGGAAGGAGGAGTTAACGTATATACGGTGAGGCGGTACCTCGGTCATTGATTTCGGGGTCGCCGACAAAGACGCCATAAGATGTATCGATGTTTTCCAAATATTAGAAAGGTCGGAAACGGACCATCTGCCACTAGAAAGTACCCTGTATGACGAGATAGACAGCTGCGGCGAAAGCAAGGGTGTGGTTAAACAAAGTGTGATGTGGAATGAGTCGGCTATTACGCGATGTTACGCGAAATTTAGACAGGATGTAAGAAGTGGAAGATGCGCAACTCCCGAAACTTCTGCTCTGATAAAGAAGGCACTAATTGTTAAAATATCGCACCCAAAGAACAATTGCAGAAATAGTTGGATAGACGAGGAGCTAACAGATATAAAGAAAAGAACTAGAGCCGAATTTAGAGCCAGGAAAAGCTCCAAAAGCAGAACAAATAAATGAAAGAAGTAGAGACGAGAAAGAAACGAGAGTGGGAGGAATGCAAAATACAGAAAATCAACCAGTTGAGCAAAGAGTCGGACATTTGGAAACTTATTGCCGCAAGAAAAGCAAAAAGATCTTATCAGGAATTAGTACAGAGAAGTGGAAAAATCATTTTTGCGAATTGCTGGCCGGAGAGATGGAAAATAGAGAGCAAAGATAGAGAGATTTTAGACGTGTGGTATTGCAATTACAAGAGATTACAGAGGAAGTAGTTGAAACGGTTATGTCGTCACTTAAGTAATTAAGAAATTAAGCTCCAGGCCCAGACTCGGTTCCAAGTCAGGCGTGGTATCTAGCCACACCAATGGTGAAGGGAGACTGCGTGGCGAACTCAACAGCTTTTTCAAAGACAGAAAACACATTACGGACACTTGGAGGGAAGGAATTATTGTAACGGTTTTTAAGAAAGGTAACAAGAAGGAACTAGGAAGCTATGGGAGATAACTGAAATGGGCACGTCTTAGAAGATCTATGCAAAGATACTGGAAAAAAAGTTACAGGAAGAAGTAGAGGAGAGGAATCTAATCCCAGAGGTATAAGCTGGCTTCAGAAAAGGACGGGGAACAACAAAGCGTTCTGGGATACATGGGGAGTATACATGACGGAGAATTTGATGGCGAAAATGATTGTATGGAAGGCGTGCGTACGTAGTATTGTGATGTATGGGGCAGAAATCTGGGGTGTGAAAGAGGAAAACGACATAGAGAGAGTGCAGCTACAGTTCATAAAGAGGGCCCTGCTGCTAGAAAATTCCAGCCCCTGGTACATCAAGAAAACAAATGCAGGTGCAACAAGAAACAAATTTCAACAAGATTGCAAACAAGGCGGCTATGAGACTGGCTAAATTTGAAAGAAATCTTAATAGTGCGGGATATGACAGAATAGTGAAAGAAGTTCTGAAATTGGTAAGAAAGGAAGGTAAAGGCAGCAATAAGGAAACAAAATGGGGAAGCCTGCGCAAGCGAATGTATGAAAGAATGAATGAGGGAATATTAGTGGAAAGAATTCTACCAGATTGACTGCTGGAGATAGAGCTGCAAGAAAGACAAAGACACATAGATGTGGATACCTATAATAGAGACAACAGCAAAATCCAAGTTGTTGGCAGATGTCTGGACTATCTAGTCATTCCTAAAGCCCCGCAGGTAACGATTGCCTGTTTTAGATGTGGTAGTGAGGAAACGGGTAGAAGATATTGGATGGCCGCTTCAGATTGGACTTGTCGAGCATGTGGCGAAGGGGAGGACCTTGTGGGATCATTGGATTTCAAGTAAGAAATGTGAATGGAGTGAGAAAGAAAAGTCGGTGACGAAAAACTTGAAAAGGGTTACGGATGAGAGTGGCTCGGGTTAAAGGTTTCTTTTTATGTTTCTTTTATTTATTGTTTTTTTTTCTCATTCGTCCTTTTTACCGAAACATTACCAAAGAACTTATGGGTTGTTTATTTTTCTGTATTAATTTGGATATTTTTATTTTAATACCTTTAAATTCTTTTGTTTTTTTTTCGCTGTTTTTATTCTCTTGGAGCTGAGATCACACTTATGTACAAATTGTCGTGTATTTGTATTTATGCTAATAATTTTATTAATAAATATATTTGAATAAATAATTTGTACATAAGTGTGATCTCAGCTCCATGTGTGTATATTAGAGAGGTGCGACATTTTGAATTTTGGAAATTCGAAATGCCTGTGTAGGGGAAAGTTTTTATAGATGAATACAAATATTTTACTTTCATAAAAAACATTGATTAAAGTTCGTTTTCCACCCCCCCAAACCCCAAATATTAGCGAAACAAACTTTTTCTGAAGTCAGGAATTTTTAATTTTCCTTAAAAAAAATTTTTTTTTTAAACATTTTTTTTTCTAATATTTAATAAGAAATATTTCTGAAAACATTTTATGATAGGAACGGCAGTATAATCTACGAACAGATTATAAAACATTTTATTTTCGTGTTTTATGACAGAATTTGCGCCGAAATCTCGAACCATGTTTAACCTAGAAATACACACCAGTCAGGGTTTGAACGTCACACAGACAAGTTTGACATGTCCATAAATTCATAGTCCATAAGTTCACGTTTACATAGTTCACGTTTACCCAAGTTTCATAGTTTCATCTTGTAAAAATGTCGTTAAAGACGAGAAATTTTGTAAATTGTCCTATTTTTGGCGCACCTCTAGGAGCTAGGTTATGTTATGTTACCAACGTTTGAATGCGTTGTAAAATCTTTCTTGTGGACAAGAAATGACTTGCAGGATAAATCTGTTAATGAAACTGTCTTATGTTTGAAGCGTCAGACATTGTTGCTATGCAACTTGAAAATATATGGAAAAAGGCTAGTAGTATTCCTGTAGTAAGTCACCAAAGGATTGTTGAACTTATTAAAAAATATAATGTCAAACGTCAAAATTTGCTAAAACCTTACAAAAAAGAAAGGACGTTGCCTCGTACAAATCTAAATTGGATGCCTTTGCAGCAAACAGTAAACGATTATTTGATGTCGCAGCGTGTAAATGTGCCGATTTTGGTTCATGTATTTGTGGAAAACAATATAAGGTAGGTAACATATAAAAAAATAATGGAAGTAGGGGTCATATAAGAAAAAACTGAGAAAATTTATAAAAAACAAAATAAACTTTATTTTGAATTTATGAAAAAAAAACTACTACAACCGTTCCACAAAAATTGAGCTATTTAAATTTTTATTGAAATTTATTGAACTGTAATAACTTTTTTTTAAATTATAACTATAAACATATAGTATTTTGTACTACATTGTGAACATAGTCAGCTGTGGAATTGTTGATTGTTAAGTTGACGTTTACCAATAATAGTACTAGTAATAAACAGTTTGACTTGATTTTTGACACCAGCTACAATCATAGTTATTGTTTAAAAAATCTTGACAAAAGATGAAAGCGAGAATATGCCAAAACCTAATTTAAATAATCAAGAGCGTACAATGATTTTGCAACTTCCTTGGTAAGTGCAGCTTAGTATCAATTGCACCGATATCATTAATACTGAGAATGCTGAGAATACAGAATTTACTTTACACCACTAGTAATTTTGTTGAGTCCATAATTGTACTAAATTTATGTGTAGTTGTATCAAAATAATTCATTAAAAATGTTTCCTTTGTTAAAATTCTTAAATTTTTTTGATAGCTCACTTATTTTGTAATTTTTAAATAGGTTAAATAGCTCACTTATTGTGGAACGGAGGTAGTAAATATTAAAGGAATCAAAACTTAAAGTTACCTAGTAAGAACATATGTTTTTATCATTTTTTTAAATTGTTTTAATACAACAACTGCTTGTCAGTGTCAGTCTTACAATTAGCGTCATACCAATTTTATTATGATGGCTTCTTTAACCGAAAGAGAAAGGATAGAAATTCTAATGATGGTAGGCTACGGCGATAGACTTCGAAGTCATGAAGAAGTATGTGCTTTATTTAACGAAACACATTTTGAAAGACATCCAATTGCTAGAGGCACAGTAAGCAGAATTCTTGCAAAGTTAAATGAAACGGGAAGCGTGAGGGATTCTCCAAGATCTGGAAAACCAGAAATAAGCGACGATGCAAAGTTATTTTGCTGTCATTAGAAGACAACCCTCACTCAAATACAACAGAATTTGCCTTACAAGAAAATGTTAGTCATTCGTTTGTAGTACCTAAAGTTTTTTAAAAAAGAAGAACTGCACCCATACAAAGTTGAACTTGTTCCCGAACTATCAGAAGATGATCCGGACAGATGTTCGGAATGTTGTGAAATCTTCATGAAGCATTGTGACGAAAATTTAAATTTGCTTAATAGTGTAGTATTTTCAGACGAGGCAACGTTTTATTTAAGTGGTAGAGTAAATCGACACAATTGTCGCTACTAAGCTTGGGAAAATCCCCACTGGATTTAGACAAGACACACCCAGCGCCCCCAAAAAAATAATGTTTGTATAGGAATTGTCAGGAGAAGATTTATTGGTCAAGATATTTGGAACATCTTCGTATGGAAGTGCTTCTGGACCTAATTGCGACATTTCCGGATCCAAATAGTAGGGAAAACTTGGATCCCAATATTTAGTTTCAACAAGATGGTACACCACCACATTATCGTCTTAATGTTCGAAGGTTTCCGGATAACCAGTTTGAAGGAAGGTGGATTGGAAGACGTAAACCAATGGAGTGGCCACCTAGGTCACCTTATCTTACCCCCCCTTGATTTTTTTTCTGTAAGAAAATTTCATAAGTCGGACATTAACCGACCAAACAATTTAGAAGACTTAATGGAACGAATTAGACATGAAATGACTCGTGTAACTCCGCAGATGATCGAAAACTCTGTAAATCAGGTCTACCATCGTCTTGGCCTATGTCAGATAGTTACGGATTAGTTAACGGGACACAGAACATTTCATTTCATTTCAGTGAGACAAGTTTATTTCGTTTTTTATTATTTTTCTCGTCTTTTTTTTTTCTTATGTGACCACTACTTCAATTCTTTTTTTATAATGCAGAAAGCTTTATCAAATAATTAAAAAAAAACTAGCTTCCTATTAAAAAAAATATGGATGACGTCATAACTTTGACAAAATTGACGTTTTATTTTTTTGACTTATGTTAAAAGACGCGGGATAAAATAAACTGTTTGACGTGTTTTTGCATTTTTTTCAAAAATGAACATAGTGCGTTTTATGAATTTTGTGCATTACTTTATCATAACCCTGTAACTATATATATATATATATATATATATATATATATATATATATATATATATATATATATATATATATATATATATATATATATATATATAAATATATATATATATATATATATATATATATATATATATATATATATATATATATATATATATATATATATATACATATATATATATATATATATATATATATATATATATATATATATATATATATATATATGTATAAGTATTATATTCCCCCAACAATTGGGGGAAGGTTAATGTCGTAATGACAAAAGCATGGGAAATTAGACAGTATATAGATAAAATTTCCCTAGCTTTGATTTCTGTTTTAGATACTTTTAAAGTGACGTGCACTGTGCAAGCATAAGAGCTGTTGTTGTCGGCATATAATTGATCTCCGAGTTTTCTTATGCAAACGTACCGTGTGCAGGGATCACTTTCACACTCTCTGTTTCACGGTGCCACGGAGAAGGAGACTTCCAGATAGGCGCGCTCCGCTACCTAGACGTTTCATTTCACCGGCGAGTAGTTAACAGTGGCAACGGTCAACTGTCAGTTTATGATGGCGCCGTGTTGGCCATTCGCCTGTTTTGTTCTGTGTTTGTATCTATTAATGCATCCGTGTAAGCGGATATTTATATATATATATATATATATATATATATATATATATATATATATATATGTTGTATTTGAGGTTTTCGCGGATAGATACCTGTGTTGTATTGTTTTCTCGGGGATTCCGCGTTGATGTTGAGGGTTGGTTCTGAAAAGAACCGGATTCTCGACGTTTCGGCGAAATAACATTCGCCATTCTCAAGAGATATATGCGTCCGTGCGGGTCAACCGTTAGACGCATACTTATCATCAGTATGCGTCTAACGGTTGACCCGCACGGACGCATATATCTCTTGAGAATGGCGAATGTTAGTTCGCCGAAACGTCGAGAATCCGGTTCTTTGCAGAACTTTGCAACACATATATATGTATATATATATATATATATATATATATATATATATATATATATATATACATATATATATATATGTATATATTAGTTTATTTTTTAATGTCAAAGTGACATAAACGTATTTTTTGCTCTACCTCCTTTTTCAAACTAATACACCGTAAAATAGGGTCGAAACAACAGACGCGAACGCAAACTCCAACCTATATATTTAGAGTAGGAGGAAATGCCTGCTCTTAGCTAGAAAACATCAAGAGGCTACCTCTAAGGCTCAATACCTTCGTTGTAATCATCGTGATCTTTCATAAAAGATCACCACCACCACTTTCAACTTGAAATAATTATGATGGAACAAAAGGAAAATCCGCTACCCCAGGCCTTCCCAGGTGCTACACTTTCCTGGTCATCAGATTATAGGGGACCAGGAACATCATGAGTAGAAGAGTCGGAGCTTCTCAAAATCTCTACGCAAGCACTACATTGGCACTTTTAATGTTCATACTCTCTTCAAACTTGGAAAACTAAAACAACTTACAGATAAGTTAGAAAAATTTCAAATAAAAATTGTTGCGATTCAGGAGACACGTTTTCATGACGAAAATCATTTCAACACGGAAAATTATGGGGTTTATAAAGGTAAACCTGCTGACAGAAGAGGTATACCATCATTGTTTGGGACGGGATTTACAGTATACAAATCAGTCATGGATAACATTATTGACTTTAATTTAATATCAGAAAGGACCTGCACACTCTCCTTCAAATCAGGCAATAAAGGTTACACGATTATCAATGCACACGAACCTACAAATGAGCATAACAGAAAGAAACCACAAGAAGTTCAAGACTTCTGCGAAGACATGGAAGAAGTAACCAACAGCATAGAAAGGTATGTTAAAATTTTAATGGGGGACTTTAATGCCCAATTAGGTAAGTAGAGAAAATACAGACAAATCACAGGCCCTTATTCAGCTCACTATCGCACAAACAAAAATGTAGAACACCTCATAAAATATTGTCATAATTTTAATCTCAAAATTATGTCGACACAATTTCTAAAGCTAAGACGAAAACTTACAACATGGAAAGTACCTAACACCGTATGGGGAGAATTCCAGATTGATCATGTGGCCATTTCTAACAAAAATACGCAGGAAATTTTGAATGTCAGAATACGTAAAGGGTTCTTCGAGTCAGATCATTATTTGTTACAAGTTAAAATTAGACCAATTCCAAGACAGAAAAAAACAGTAAAAAATAAAATAGTCAAGCCTGATCCAGAATATTTGCGAATAAACAGGGACAAAATCATTGAAGAAATTAATAGGCATCCAACAGATTGGACAGATTTTGCGACCACAGTTCAGAAGGCAATGCGTTGGGCGCAACATCCTGGAAAAAGGAAACATAGGTGGTGAAACCCAACTTGTGATCAAGCCATTGAGAAAAGAACACAGGCGTGGATGTAATTCAGTAATAACAGAACATCCGAATCATGGAAGGAATTTCACGAAGTTCAGAAACAATTATCAAAGGAAATTAGAAAAGAAAAACGAGCATACGACAACAACAGGCTAAAAGAAATTGAAGAAGATTTTAAGAGAAATAATACAAGACATTTTTACAGAACATTCAAAGAAAATATTAAGGGTTATCAATCTCCTAGCTTCTGTTTTAGATGAACAGATGGGCCCCTGGAAACGAACACTAAAGAAAAGTGTACAATTCTCAAACAATATTTTAATACTCTTCTTACTTGTAAAGAACCCACCAATCCATCCAATCCTGATTCTACTCCATCTACAATAGAGGAGATAGAGGAGATCATACAATAAATGAAAAATAACCAAGCGGCAGGATAGGATGGCATTATTGCTGAAGTGTGGAAGCTTTAAGATAAAGACATCATAAAAACAATTCATAAGATCATTATAGACATTTGGATCACAGAAAAAATGCCGGAAGAATGGAAATGTGCCTTGATCCACCCATTACATAAAAAGGGTGATAAGTCAGTTCCAAATAATTACAGAGGTATTTCACTAGTGCCAGTCACATATAAAATATTCTCTAAAGTGTTATTGAACAGACTAGAACCACAAGCAGATCATCAAATAGGTGAATACCAGGCTGCTTTAGGAAAGGGAGATCATGCATCGAACAAATTTGGAACCTAAGAACAATATTGAAAGTTAGACAGACAAATAACACTGTATTTGCCTTTGTGGACTTTAAAAAAGCGTACAACAGCGTTGAAAGACAAACGCTCTTTGCAGTACTGGAAGAATATGGCATTGAAAAAAAACCAGAACACTTATACAACTAACGCTCATGGACACCACCTCTAAAATTAAGTTCATGGGTGAAATTTCAGAACCCTTTCAGATACGCACAGGTGTCAGACAAGGAGACAGTCTCTCACCAATTTTGTTCAACATGGTCTTAGACAAAATTGTTAAGCAATGGGAGGAACAAATGAAAGGCATACAGCTTGGAAGAACACGCGAAACAAAAACAATCATTAAATGTTTGGAATTTGCAGACGACGTTGCCATAACCAACAATAACACACAGGAGGCGAAAGAAGCACTGGAGCGATTACTTGAAATAGACGCTAAAACAGGTTTACAAATATCTTATGAGAAGACCCAATACATGGAACGACATACCAACAATGTACATACCATACATACGACTATGGATCTATATAAAGAGTGGAAAAATTTAAATACTAAGGGGAATATAAACAAATAGGAGGATCAAACAAGATGTCTAACATAAAACGAACGGAAATACCCCAGAAAGCATACAAACTTACATGGTAACATTATAATAAGAAAAGCATATCAAGGCAGGCCAAACTCAGACATTACAAAACAGTTGTATTGCCTGAAGCATTGTATGCGTCAGAAACGACCACCATTGGAGCATCTGACATCATAGAAACAGAAAAAATTGAACGCAAAATTCTTAGGAAAATATTTGGAGCAGTACACAGAGATGGGATATGGATGAAAAGACCTACCAAATAGCTAAATGAACACAAAGACAGACTCACAGATATCATAAGAAAACGCAGACTAACTTTCTATGGGCACATACAGAAAATGAACAATAAACGACTTACAAAAATATCTTTGATGTAGTAAACAGTTCAAGTAGGAAAACAAATTGGTTTCATAAAATAGAAGATTACTTAAAGCAATTGGGGATCAATTAGCAAATGATAGGATACAGGAAAAAAATCAGAAGCAAAATTAAGAATACCACATTTTTAGTAAGCGAAAGGAAGAAGATAGGAACATTGTGTACAGACCAAAGGAAACACGAGCACAGACAAAGGATGTAGAGATTTTGGGAAGAGAAGAAAAAGAAGGGGAAGAAGTTAAAGTTGTGTCATCATAAGATATTTAAGTTCAAACATTGTCCATTAGGGCAAAAATGATGTAATATATATATATATATATATATATATATATATATATATATATATATATATATATATATATATATATATATATATATAGATATATATATATATATATATATATGTGTGTGTGTGTGTTGTATTGTTTTCTCGGGGATTCCGCGTTGATGTTGAGGGTTGGTTCTGAAAATAACCGGATTCTCGACGTTTCGGCGAACTAACATTCGCCATTCTCAAGAGATATATGCGTCCGTGCGGGTCAACCTTTAGACGCATACCCACCGTTAGACGCAGTATGCGTCTAACGGTTGACCCGCACGGACGCATATATCTCTTGAGAATGGCGAATGCTAGTTCGCCGAAACGTCGAGAATCCGGTTCTTTTCAGAACCAACCCTCAACATCAACGCGGAATCCCCGAGAAAACAATACAACACAGGTATCTATCCGCGAAAACCTCAAATACAATATATATATATATATATATATATATATATATATATATATATATATATATATATGTTGGATTTGAGGTTTTCGCGGATAGATACCTGTGTTGTATTGTTTTCTCGGGGATTCCGCGTTGATGCTGAGAGTTGGCTCTGAAAATATAAATATCTGAATATATATATATATATATATATATATATATATATATATATATATATATATATATCAATACAGTGGACTCTGCTTATTAGAATCACGTATAATGTTATCATTTTGTTAAGATATCATTTTTTTCTTAGAAATGTTCTCGTCATGAGCAATAAATTTTATTTTTACCAGCAACAGTGCCATAAATATCTTATCTGGACAGTGATTTATTACGTGAGAAAGGAAAATACCAGCCGAACAACCCACCTATCGGTGAATCGCGAAACTCGAACCCGCGACGCAGAACACATTGATCCTCCATACGTTGAAGTCAGGTTGAAGTTGAGCCTATTCCAACACCCTTGCAATGGTCGACGTAAAAAAGAGACGTGATCTTAGTTTATGTGAAAAAATTAACATTTTAGAACAATATGACCAGTTGCCGAAATTGAGTCAGCGAAATGCAGCAGCACAATTAAAAATCTCACAACCAATTTTGTGTAAAATTAAAAAAAAAACGTGTGAAAATAGAAGACACTGCTTAAAAAAATGAGAATTTACTCACTAAAAGAAATCGCACTGGGAAAGACGCTCAAGTGGAAGCTGCGTTGAAACTGTGGTTTGCGAATGTCCGCGAACATGACGCACGTGTAGATGGCCCGTTGATGCGACAGAAAGCGGAAGAACTTGCAAATAAAATGGGAAAAGAAAATTTTGTTGCAACGGAGGGATGGTTTCACCGTTGGAAAAAAGGGAAAACATCGTATACAAACGGACACACGGCGAGCAAAAAGATGCCGATTTTAAGAATGCAGAACACTGGATTGAAAATGAATGGACCAAGATTGCTGGGGAATTTACTCCTAATGATATTTTTAATGCAGACGTGACTGGACTTTACTATCGCGCTCTCACCGATCATACATACTTGTTTAAAAAAGACAACGCAAAGGGTTGTAAGACATCGAAAGAACGTATAACAATTTTGTGTTGTGCAAATATGTCGGGTGGCAAAGAAAAGCTTTTAGTAATCGGCAAAAGCAAGAATCCACGTTATTTTAAAATTGGCAAGAATCTACCTGTTGATTATTATTCAAATACAAATGCCTGGATGATATCCTTAATTTTTAATGACTGGCTGTTAAAAAGGGATAGGAGACTAAATCGCAAAATTGGTCTTTTCGTGGACAATTGCACTGCATACTGCGTAAATTGTCAATTCAAAAATATAAAAGTTATTTTTGAAGTGAAAACTTCTATAGCGGCGCTGAATGACATTTGGGTAGGGGGTAAACACTTAGATTTGCTTCATCGTCATCAATAGCTGAGTTCTATAGAAAAAAATTATATTACTCAAAGATGTGTTCAAAAGAACACATATATAACTTAATAGTCAAAGTTTTTGACAGTGTTGACAGAACGCAGCGCCTCTAAGGAAATATCAACCCCTATAATCAGTGTGCAGTACAAGAGTAAGTACTTTTGACGAATGTGATAGTAGATATACTAGTGCCGGACTATTGAAATGATCAGATTACTGGATTGTATCGAAGAATTCATGGTAAATCACGAATCAGACCCATCATAGTTTTAGGCAACCAAATGTACGTGTGCTCTCCAAAGGAAGGAAACTCCAAAATAAAATTAATAGTCAGCGATATAAGAATAAGAATTTTTTTGTTTTTTCTGGTGTGGTGGGAGTTGCTCACGAGCGCCAGCGAGTTAGCAATCACACCGAAACAAAAAAAAACACCTTCATCTTGAGTAGTAAAAGCATTTTTTTCTACTGATTTCGACTTTAATAAATCCAATTCGAAGCGAACTGTCATTGATTTGATTGTTGGTTTGGTCGTTTTCATGGTTACATATTGCATTCTCATAGAAGGTGATACTTTTCAATTCAAATGTCCTAATTTTATTTCGGTTTTTTCAATAGTTTCAGGCTCGTTTTACGTTTGTACATAAAATATTTAATTGAAATTGATGTAATTAATAAGAAAATCCATGCAAATTTGATTAGTTTAGTGTTTTAATAGAGAGAGAAAATCATAAATTTAAAATGCTGATTTTCGTCTCTAGATGTGAAATCTCTAGAATGTGTAAATCGATCTCTAGAATGAAAAAATGTCACTTTCATGTAGGGTAAGCCGTGGAAAAAATGTCATTTTCACATATATCAGTAGAAAAAATTAATTTACATACAGATAAATCTTGAAAAGCAGTTATAAGGCATGTTTCTAAAAGTCAAAATTTCCATAACTCACAAATTGCAGACCCATCAACAAGAAATGTGCCATATATCCTATCAATTCATTTTGCTGACCTATCAACACAGAATCAACCAAACATTCCGGATTCAAATTCATATTATGATGATGACATTGACGGTCATTCTCCTTCAGAAGTGAGTTATGTTGCAGAATTACATAAAACAATACTAACAAACTATGTACCAAATTTGTTTAATTAGCATACTGATAAATCCCCCAAAACCAGTTTTAAAGCTGTTTTTTTTCAAAAGTTTTCACTTCAGTCGGCAGTGCCTGACTGCCTATATATTTTTTTAACGGCCAATACTACTTCGATAATACAGCCGTGTGATCAAGGCATTATAAGGACCATGAAGGCGTATTACCGGAAAGAGATGCGTGGTAGAATTTTGGAAAGTGTGGAGGATACCCTAAATATGAGCGCAAATGATGTAGCCAAGAAAACAAATTTACTAGACGCTTTACATCTCATTACGATGTCGTTGAACCAAGTTTCCAAAATAACAATTAAAAATTGTTTCAAACATGGTAGGTTTTCAGAAGATGACATAGAACCTGAACACCTAAACATTCAGCCACCCGACATGACGATAAGTGAGTTCGAGGAGTGGATGGCAATAGATAACGACTTAAATGTTGCACAAAACGTAACAGAAGAAGACATTTGTGTAATGTGTAAAAGTGTAACAACGTCATCAATTGAAAATCAAGAGCCAGAGGAAGATGTAGATATACAAACAATGCAACCCCCAACAATTGGCGAAATGAGAAAAGCGCTGAAAGTTTTGCGACGTGGTGTGCAGCACAGGTCATCTGATTTTCAGACGCATTACGACTATGAAATTTTCCTTAATAACTTGCTCCGTGAAAATCAGAGAAAAACAACGCTGGATGAGTTTTTTTAATACGAATTTGTTTTTTATTTTGCTTCAAATTTAAATGAAATACATATTGTATATAATAATAATTTTTAAGAGTTTATGGTACGTTATTATAGTTTGTTATATATTTTTAATTAAAATAAAGTTTTGTTTTTTCGGCTATTATTATCAATCGGTTATTGTTATCAAAAACCCCGAGTCCCGTTGTGATCACATAAAGCGGCGTGCACTGTGTATGTATATATATATATATATATATATATATATATATATATATATATATATATATATATATATATATATATATATATATATATATATATATATCATTCCGCTTCGCGGTGGACAACCTAATCTAACCAAGGTTAAACCAACAGTCCTTGCCACTTTGTCCTATACTGAAGCGAGAGTTCGCGCTGTCGCGCGTACGTTGTCTTGATTTATCTTAATTATTTATTTAACCCAGGTTAGATTAGGTTGTCCACAGCGAAGCGGAAAGATAAATCAAGACAACATACGCGCGGTAGCGCGAACTCTAGATTCAATATAGGACAAAGTGGCATGGCCCGTTGGTTTAACCTTGGTTAGATTAGGTTGTCCACCGCGAAGCGGAAAGATAAATCAAGACAATATACGCGCAGCAGCGCGAACTCTCGAATCAATATAGGACAAAGTGGCAAGGACCGTTGGTTTAACCTTGGTTAGATTAGGTTTTCCACCGCGAAGCGGAAAGATAAATCAAGACAATATACGAGCGGCAGCGCGAACTCTCGATTCAATATAGGACAAAGTACCATGGACCGTTGGTTTAACCTTGGTTATATTAGGTTGGCCACCGCGTAGCGGAAAGATAAATCAAGACAATATACGCGCGGTAGCGCGAACTCTCGATTCAATATAGGACAAAGTGGCAAGGACCGTTGGTTTAACCTTGGTTAAATTAGGTTGTCCACCGCGAAGCGGAAAGATAAATCAAGACAACATACGCGCGGTAGCGCGAACTCTCGATTTAATATAGGACAAAGCGGCATGGACCGTTGGTTTAACCTTGGTTAGATTAGGTTGTACACCGCGAAGCGGAAAGATAAATCAATACAATATACGCGCAGCAGCGCGAACTCTCGATTCAATATAGGACAGAGTGGCAAGGATCGTTGGTTTAACCTTGGTTAGATTAGGTTGTCCACCGCGAAGCGGAAAGATAAATCAAGACAACATACGCGCAAGGACAAAGTGGCAAGGACCGTTGGTTTAACCTTGGTGAGATTAGGTTGTCCACCGCGAAGCGGAAAGATAAATCAAGACAATATACGCGCGGCAGCGCGAACTCTCGATTCAATATAGGAGAAAGTGCCATAGACCGTTGGTTTAACCTTGGTTAGATTAAGTTGGCCACCGCATAGCGGAAAGATAAATCAAGACAATATACCCGCGGCAGCGCGAACTCTCGATTCAATATAGGACAAAGTGGCAAGGACCGTTGGTTTAACCTTGGTTAGATTTGGTGGTCCACCGCAAAGCGGAAACATAAATCAAGACAACATACGCGCGGCAGCGCGAACTCTCGATTCAATATAGGACAAAGCGGCATGGACCGTTGGTTTAACCTTGGTTAGATTAGGTTGTCCACCGCGAAGCGGAAAGATAAATCAATACAATATACGCGCAGCAGAGCGAACTTTCGATTCAAAATTGGACAAGGTGGCAAGGACCGCAGGTTTAACCTTGGTTAGATTAGGTTGTTCACCGCGAAGCGGTAAGATAATTCAAGACAACATACGCGCGGCAGCGCGAATTCTCGATTCAATATAGGACAAAGTAAAAAGGTCCGTTGGTTTACCCTGGGTTGGATTAGGTTGTCCACCGTGAAGCGGAAAGATAAATCAAGACAAAATACGCGCGGCAGCGCGAACTATCGATTCAATGTAGGACAAAATGGCAAGGACCGTTGGTTTAACCTTGGTTAGATTAGGTTGTCCACCGCTAAGCGGAAAGATAAATCAAGACAATATACGCGCGGCATCGCGAGCTCTCGATTCAATATAGGACAAAGTGGCAAGGACTGTTAGTTTAACCTTGGTTAGATTAGGTTGTCCACCGCGAAGCGGAAAGATAAATCAAGACAACATACGCGCAAGGACAAAGTGGCAAGGACCGTTGGTTTAACCTTGGTTGGATTAGGTTGTCCACCGCGAAGCGGAAAGATAAATCAAGACAATATACGCGCGGCAGGGCGAACTCTCGATTCAATATAGGACAAAGTGCCATGGACCGTTGGTTTAACCTTGGTTAGATTAGGTTGGCCACCGCATAGCGGAAAGATAAATCAAGACAATATACGCGCGGCAGCGCGAACTCTCGATTCAATATAGGACAAAGTGGCAAGGACCTTTGGTTTAACCTTGGTTAGATTTGGTTGTCCACCGCAAAGCGGAAAGATAAATCAAGACAACATACGCGCGGCAGCGCGAACTCTCGATTCAATATAGGACAAAGCGGCATGGACCGTTGGTTTAACCTTGGTTAGATTAGGTTGTCCACCGCGAAGCGGAAAGATAAATCAATACAATATACGCGCATCAGCGCGAACTTTCGATTCAACATAGGACAAGGTGGCAAGGACCGCAGGTTTAACCTTGGTTAGATTAGGTTGTTCACCGCGAAGCGGAAAGATAATTCAAGACAACATACGCGCGGCAGCGCGAATTTTCGATTCAATATAGGACAAAGTGGCAAGGACCGTTGGTTTAACCTGGGTTGGATTAGGTTGTCCACCGTGAAGCGGAAAGATAAATCAAAACAAAATACGCGCGGCAGCGCGAACTATCGATTCAATGTAGGACAAAATGGCAAGGACCGTTGGTTTAACCTTGGTTAGATTAGGTTGTCCACCGCTAAGCGGAAAGATAAATCAGGACAATATACGCGCGGCATCGCGAGCTCTAGATTCAATATAGGACAAAGTGGCAAGGACTGTTGGTTTAACCTTGGTTAGATTAGGTTGTCCATCGCGAAGCGGAAAGATAAATCAAGACGACATACGCGCGGCAGCGCGAACTCTCGATTCAATATAGGACAAATTGGCAAGGACCGTTGGTTTAACCTTGGTTAGATTAGGTTGTCCACCGAGAAGTGGAAATATAAAACAAGACAATATACAAGCGGCAGCACGAACTCTCGA
Organism: Phosphuga atrata; assembly: GCA_944588485.1. Lineage (NCBI taxonomy): Eukaryota > Metazoa > Arthropoda > Insecta > Coleoptera > Silphidae > Phosphuga > Phosphuga atrata. The sequence goes on along the minus strand of CALYMW010000439.1, from coordinate 132,171 downwards.
TTCAATGTAGGACAAAGTGGCAAGGATTGTAGGTTTAATCTTGGTTAGATTAGGTTGTCCACCGCGAAGCGAAAAGATAAAGCAAGACGATAAACGCGCGGCAGCGCGTACTCTTGATTCAATATAGGACAAATTGGCAAGGACCGTTGGTTTAACCTTGGTTAGATTAGGTTGTCCACCGCGAAGTGGAAAGATAAAACAAGACAATATACGAGCGGCAGCGCGAACTCTCGATTCAATATAACACAAAGTGGCAAGGACCGTAGGTTTAATCTTGGTTAGATTACGTTGTCCACCGCGAAGCGGAAAGATAAATCAAGACAATATACGCGCTGCAGCGCGAACTCTCGATTCAATATAGGACAAAGTGGCAAGGACCGTTGGTATAACCTTGGTTAGATTAGGTTGTCCACCGCGAGGCGGAAAGATAACTCTCGATTCAAGCCAATTTTATATATACTTTATCCAAATATGTAACACAGAAACAATTAAATAATTTATATTTGTTGTCAAAACACGTCACGTGATACACGTCAGATTTTACACAAACTTCAGAATTATTGTATATAAAACGTTAATTTTTTCATTACAAAAACCCAAATATTTCTATGAAATAATAACAAATATTACACCTTTTATATTCTATATCGACTCATTTTTTATAAAAATTCTGAAATTTTTTAAATTTAATAATTTAAATAACTTTAAAATTTTGAAAATATTTTAATTTTAAATAGAATGTTTCATTTTATGATTTATCATAAAAATTTGATGTGTAGATAGGCGTCATTCAAAAATATAGAGGTGATGGCGTTAATGCGTAAGTACCATATATATATATATATATATATATATTTGTTTTGTTTGGTAAATGATTTGTTATATAACTAGAAGGTGTAATATTTGTTATTATTTCATAGAAATATTTGGGCTTTTGTAATGAAAAAATTAACGTTTTATATACAATAATTTTGACGTTTGTGTAAAATCTGACGTGTATCACGTGACGTGTTTTGACAACAAATATAAATTATTTAATTGTTTCTGTGTTACATATTTGGATAAAGTATATATAAAATTGGCTTGAATCGAGAGTTATCTTTCCGCCTCGCGGTGGACAACCTAATCTAACCAAGGTTATACCAACGGTCCTTGCCACTTTGTCCTATATTGAATCGAGAGTTCGCGCTGCCGCGCGTACATTGTCTTGATTTATCTTTCCGCTTCGCGGTGGACAACGTAATCTAACCAAGATAAAACCAACGGTCCTTGCCAATTTGTCCTATATTGAATCGAGAGTTCGCGCTGCCGCGCGTATGTCGTCTTGATTTATCTTTCCGCTTCGCGATGGACAACCTAATCTAACCAAGGTTAAACCAACAGTCCTTGCCACTTTGTCCTATATTGAATCGAGAGTTCGCGATGCCGCGCGTATATTGTCTTGATATATCTTTCCGTTTAGCGGTGGACAACCTAATCTAACCAAGGTTAAACCAACGGTCCTTGCCATTTTGTCCTACATTGAATCGATAGTTCGCGCTGCCGCGCGTATTTTGTCTTGATTTATCTTTCCGCTTCACGGTGGACAACCTAATCCAACCCAGGTTAAACCAACGGTCCTTGCCACTTTGTCCTATATTGAATCGAGAATTCGCGCTGCCGCGCGTATGTTGTCTTGAATTATCTTTCCGCTTCGCGGTGAACAACCTAATCTAACCAAGGTTAAACCTGCGGTCCTTGCCACCTTGTCCTATGTTGAATCCAGAGTTCGCGCTGCCGCGCGTATATTGTCTTGATTTAACTTTCCGCCATGCGGTGGCCAACCTAATCTAACCAAGGTTAAACCAACGGTCCATGGCACTTTGGCCTATATTGAATCGAGAGTTCGCGCTGCCGCGCGTATATTGTCTTGATTTATCTTTCCGCTTCGCGGTGGACAACCTAATCTAACCAAGGTTAAACCAACGGTCCTTGCCACTTTGTCCTTGCGCGTATGTTGTCTTGATTTATCTTTCCGCTTCGCGGTGGACAACCTAATCTAACCAAGGTTAAACCAACGATCCTTGCCACTCTGTCCTATATTGAATCGAGAGTTCGCTCTGCTGCGCGTATATTGTATTAATTTATCTTTCCGCTTCGCGGTGTACAACCTAATCTAACCAAGGTTAAACCAACGGTCCATGCCGCTTTGTCCTATATTGAATCGATAGTTCGCGCTACCGCGCGTATGTTGTCTTGATTTATCTTTCCGCTTCGCGGTGGACAACCTAATCTAACCAAGGTTAAACCAACGGTGCTTGCCACTTTGTCCCATATTGAATCGAGAGTTCGCGCTACCGCGCGTATATTGTCTTGATTTATCTTTCCGCTACGCGGTGGCCAACCTAATATAACCAAGGTTAAACCAACGGTCCATGGTACTTTGTCCTATATTGAATCGAAAGTTCGGGCTGCTGCGCGTATATTGTATTGATTTATCTTTCCGCTTCGCGGTGGACAACCTAATCTAACCAAGGTTAAACCAACGATCCTTGCCACTTTGTTCTTGCGCGTATGTTGTCTTGATTTATCTTTCCGCTTCACGGTGGACAACCTAATCTAACCAAGGTTAAGCCAACGGTCCATGCTGCTTTATCCTATATTGAATCGAGAGTTCGCGCTACCGCGCGTATGTTGTCTTGATTTATCTTTCCGCTTTGCGGTGGACAACCAAATCTAACCAAGGTTAAACCAACGGTCCTTGCCACTTTGTCCTATATTGAATCGAGAGTTCGCGCTGCCGCGCGTATATTGCCTTGATTTATCTTTCCGCTATGCGGTGGCCAACCTAATCTAACCAAGGTTAAACCAACGGTCCATGGCACTTTGTCCTATATTGAATCGAGAGTTCGCGCTGCCGCGCGTATATTGTCTTGATTTATCTTTCCGCTTCGCGGTGGACAACCTAATCTAACCAAGGTTAAACCAACGGTCCTTGCCACTTTGTCCTTGCGCGTATGTTGTCTTGATTTATCTTTCCGCTTCGCGGTGGACAACCTAATCTAACCAAGGTTAAACCAACGATATATTGATTCGAGAGTTCGCGCTGCTGCGAGTATATTGTCTTGATTTATCTTTCCGTTTCGCGGTGGACAACCTAATCTAACCAAGGTTAAACCAACGGGCCATGCCACTTGGTCCTATATTGATTCACGAGTTCGCGCTACCGTGTGTATGTTGTCTTGATTTATCTTTCCGCTTCGCTGTGGACAACCTAATCAAACCTGGGTTAAATAAATAATTAAGATAAATCAAGACAACGTACGCGCGACAGCGCGAACTCTCGATTTAGTATAGGACAAAGTGGCAAGGACTGTTGGTTTAACCTTGGTTAGATTAGGTTGTCCACCGCGAAGCGGAAATATAAGAAAAGTGGCAAGGACCGTTGGTTTAACCAACCAAAGCGAAAAGATAAATCAAGACAATATACGCGTGGCAGCGCGAACTCTCGATTCAATATAGGACAAAGTGGCAAGGACTGTTGGTTTATCTTTGGTTAGATTATGTTACCCACCGCGAAGCGGAAAGATAAATTAAGACAACGTACGCGCGACAGCGCGAACTTTCGATTTAGTATAGGACAAAGTGGCAAGGACTGTTGGTTTAACCTTGGTTAGATTAGGTTGTCTACCGCGAAGCGAAAAGATAAATCAAGACAATATACGCGTGGCAGCGCGAACTCTCGATTCAATATAGGACAAAGTGGCAAGGACTGTTGGTTTATCTTTGGTTAGATTAGGTTGCCCACCGCGAAGCGGAAAGATAAATCAAGACAACATACGCGTGGCAGCGCGAACTCTCGATTCAATATAGGACAAAGTGGCAAGGCTTGATTTATCTTTCCGCTTCGCGGTGGACAACCTAATCTAACCAGGGTGAAACCAACGATGCTTGCCACTTTGTCTTATATTAAATAGGGTTTCCGCTTCGCGGTGGGCAACCTAACCTAACCAAAGTTAAACCAACAGTCCTTGCCACTTTTTCCTATATTGAATCGAGAGTTCGCGCTGCCGCGCGTATGTTGTCTTGATTCATCTTTCTGCTCCGCGATGGGCAAGCTAATCTAACCAAAGTTAAACCAACAGTCCCTGTCACTTTTTCCTATATTGAATCGAGAGTTCGCGCTACCGCGCGTATATTGGCTTGATTTATCTTTCCGCTTCGCGGTCAGCAACCTAATCTAACCAGTGTTAAACCAACGGGTCTTGCCACTTTGTCCTATATTGTATCGAGAGTTCGCGAACTCTCGATTCAATATAGGACAAAGTGGCAAGGACCGTTGGTTTAACCTTGGTTAAATTAGGTTGTCCACCGCGAAGCGGAAAGATAAATCAAGGCAACATGCGCGCGGCAGCTCGAACTCCTGCTTCAAAATAGAACAAAGTGGCAAGGACCGCTGGTTTAACCTTGGTCAGATTTCGTTGTCCACCGCGATGAGGAAAGATAAATCAAGACAATATACGCGCGGTAGCGCGAACTCTCGATTCAATATAGGACAAAGTGGCAAGGACCGTTGGTTTAACCTTGGTTAGATTAGGTTGTTCACCGCGAAGCGGCCAGATAAATCAAGACAACATACGCGTGGCAGCGCGAACTCTCGATTCAATATAGGACAAAGTGGCAAGGACCGTTGGTTTAACCTGGGTTAGATTAGGTTGTCCACCGCGAAGCGGAAAGATAAATCAAGGCAACATACGCGCGAACTCTCGATTCAATATAGGACAAAGTGGCAAGGAACGTTGGTTTAACCTTGGTTAGGTTAGGTTGTCCACGGCGAAGCGGAAATATAAATTAAGACAACATGCGCGCGGCAGCGCGAAGTCTCGATTCAATATAGGACAATGTGGCAAGGCCCGTTGGTTTAACCGGTTTAACCGGTAAGATTAGTTTATCAGCGAATCGGACAGATAAATCAAAACAATATACGCGCGGCAGCGCAAACTCTCGATCCAATATAAGACAAAGTTACAAGGATTGGTTATTTGCCAAACACAGAACAACATGCAATTTTATTTATTTAAAAACGAAATATTTTACCAAGAAAACGAAAATGTACCAATTCCCATCAAATGAAACTTTATTTTGGTAAACTTAAGTTTTGGTAATGTAAAACAGAGTAATGAGCAGGTAGGACTTAGAAAAGATAACTGGTTCGAAGGAAGCAGAATTCCATTTTGTTCAACTTTGAGATTCATATACTGCTGGTGCGAGGAATTGACATCGATTAAATTTTGTGAAAAACAACTTGATTTATCGGATAAATCTGTATAGATTGGAATAATTATATGCGTGAACTATGTATCTTGGATATGGAGAAGAAATCAAATAAGAAGATAAGTGGACTAAATTGCATTGTGGAAATTGATGAAAGTCTGTTTACTAAACGTAAAAATAATTGTGGTCGAATGTTACCTCAACAGTGGGTGTTTGGTGGGATATGTAGAGAAACAAAGGAATCATTTATTGTCACTGTTCCTGATAGAAATGGCTCTACACTTCTTCGTAACATTATTGAAAATAAAAAAAATGGTAGTACAATTTATTCCGATAGTTGGAAAGGCTACCAAACAAATAACATAGAAACAGAAGGTTTCCTACATGCCAAAGTCAACCATAAATATAATGTTATTGACCCCAATATGGGTGTTCATAGTTCATACCCAAACCATTGAAAGAATGTGGGGCAGTGCCAAATGGAGAAATAAGAAACATAGAGGGACTGCACGACATCATTTAGAATCTTATTCATCGGATTTTATATGGAGACAATATAATATAAAAGCAAAATAGATCAATTCGATTCAATAATAAAATCCACACCAATAAATTTTCCACCACTTCCAACAATTTAAAAATTCAAAAATAAAGTATTTTGTTGTTTAAAAATGTTTTAATTTTAATTAAAATGTTTTATTTTATGATTTTTCATAAAAATTTTAGGTGAAAATTTATGGGATTAAAAAATAAGCGGTGATGGCGTTAATACGTAAGTACCATATATATATATACATACATATATATATATATATATATATATATATATATATATATATATATATATATATATATATATTGTTTTCTCGGGGATTCCGCGTTGATGCTGAGGGTTGGCTCTGAAAAGAACCGGATTCTCGACGTTTCGGCTCGATCCAAACAGCTTAATATCCAGAGCTTTCCGTCGTACAGAGAACAGTAGCCAAAGAACTGAAGAGCGCCAGAAACCCGTTAGCACAGCATACCTACCATATGTTCATGGATCAACTGACAAAATCGCCAGAATACTTAAAAGACACAACATCGACACCATTTTCAAACCTAACCAGAAAATATCCTCCATGCTACGCAGCGTTAAAGACACCATCCCGTTAGAATCCCATGGAATTTACGAAATACCTTGCGGAACATTTGAACAAACCTACATTGGACGTACCAATAGAAAAATATCTGCTAGGATTCAAGAACATGTAGTTTCAACCAGACACAGAGACAAAGTTTCACCGGCACTTGTCCAACACACAAACACCGGTCACTGGATGGACTTTAGAAATTCAAGGACTGTTGCACAGATTAGCCACGAAATGTCACGAGTATACAGAGAAGCCATAGAGATAGAAAAACGAGACTACTGCATGAACACGAGAGACGATTCCTTGAGACTGCCCTCAGCATGGCGACCGATCATATCCACCCTCAAAATGCAATCCCAGACAACCCAGACTCATGTACGACCAACAAGACAAACAAACAACCGAACCGAAGCACCGCACACAACGCGCATGACCCGAAGCCAGACAGCTATAAGTAGTCGCATCGCACGAACGAGCTCTCAGTATGCGTCTAACGGTTGACCCGCACGGAGGCATATATCTCTTGAGAATGGCGAATGTTAGTTCGCCGAAACGTCGAGAATCCGGTTCTTTTCAGAGCCAACCCTCAGCATCAACGCGGAATCCCCGAGAAAACAATACAACACAGGTATCTATCCGCGAAAACCTCAAATACAACATATATATATATATATATATATATATATATATATATATATATATATATAATAATATTTATTTCATGTTTAAATTATACAATTTAACATAGGTCAATAATATCTATGAAAAGGTAAAATAAAATTCCTGGAGTAAAATGCATTTTGTGTGAGAATTTTTTTTATGTATTTTTTAAAGGATTTAAAAGATTTAAACATTTCCCGGTAGCGAGTTATACAGCTTGACAGAGTGGTAACCTGTACTACTTCTAGGTCTATTTATTCTTAGGAAATTGGGCTTTACTTAAAGTGACCACATGTCCCGATTTTGGCGGGACAGTCCCGCTTTTTGGAGGACCGTCCTGCGTCCCGCTTTTTGGAGGACTGTCCCGGGTCCCGCCAATTTTTAAAAATGTCCCGCTTTTTAGAAAATATCTACATTTCTTATTATAAATGTACTGTAATATATAGAATTAGATTTTCCCACATATTCCCATAAAAACTTTTTTTTTAATGTCACCTAATGAATTTTTTTAATATCCTCGAATTGAACGCAGTTATTATAAAAATTTCTGACTTCTTTCAGAAAATCCGGTTGTTTATTGGCACCTTGTTCTTAAAATTCCATTGGGTGGCATTAAAATAGGAAATTTTATGGGAATATGTAGAGAAATCTTTTGAATATATTAGTAACCATTTTCCGAAAAATAATATTTGCGTAAATAATCTTTTATCTACTCACATACAAAAATGAAAACATTAATTAATAAATTATTGTGTGTGAAGGATGCCATTATTATAATCATGCGTAAAAGCATCCGAATCCTGCGTAAAAGTCCAATGTAAATCAAATTGAGTTTCATTATTAAACGATTTCTGTTTGTTGTTACTATATCAACATTTTGCGTTGAGAAAGATTAATTTAATTTTAATAAACGTCAGAATTTATTTTCACTACTTCTTTGTTTTTTGTTTAGTGACGATAGTTGTTGCCATGGTAACAACAAACAGAAATCGTTTAGTAATGAAACTCCATTTGATTTACATTTTGCTTTTACGCACGATTTGGATACTTGCACACTCGATTATAATAATGGCATCCTTCACATACAATAATGTATTTATTAATGTGTTCATTTTGGTGTGTGAGTAGATAAAATATATTTTTTGATTTATTGGTCTGCTTTCATAACTAAATTATAATTCTCATTTCATCCCGTTTGTCCAGTTTTGTCTCAATGAAAATGTGGACACTTTAGCTTAACTAGCTGTTTTTATCGTGTGCAGTAGTTGTGATCAAATTGATCATACTCGCCGACGTGCACGTGCATATACAGTAAGCAATGCAAGATGAAGACACAAGGAACTGTCAATATTTTATACTTTTTGAATAATTCTCGGCAATCATCACGGAATAGCAATCATAATAATAATTCTTATGCATTTACGTTGTAGTTTAAAAACTTTTGTCACATGGGAAAAGTGACCCCATTTTTTTATTTTTTTTTAAGTTTGGTCCGATGTGGATGCCGGGTTTTCCGACCCTTGAAACACTGCGGCCTACTTGCGGCCTATTGTATTTTGCATTAACATTCACTTATAGGCCCAGAAACCTAGTTGTTCTGGTAAATTGCGCTAATTAAAATTTTTCACATTTGTCTTCTGGTACAAATGCGGTAAATGCGTTACATACAGAATGCTAGTTAGCGCTCTAACATGAGGCCCCGAGCGTCACCACTACACCACTCGCGCCGGCCGAGTGACCAAATACTAAAATTGCTTATGAGACGGCACTATGAATCAATGCATGATAGGCCGTCAGTACAGCTTGAATGGATGTTGTATATTTTAATTGCAGCAGGATAAATATTTGTTTGTCGATTTTGGTTCAGAGGCAATTTATATGTGTTTCCCAGGTCATGTTCGGGTCTAAATGTATTCCAAGCCACTTTATTGGCTCCGCACTATCCGCCTGAGTGAGAATACACTTGTTTGTGTTTTGGATTCATTAATAATTAGTTCATTGCCATTGAACAATTGTTTAACTTTGTTGGTGGTATCCAGTATGTTTGAGCGGAGAGAAACTATAGATGTATTAGCGCCTGAAATTGCAGTATCATCGGCAAATAGTACATATCTTTGTTTGCATGTAGTCCGTAAAGTCATTTACATAAATAAGAAACAGGGTGGGACCTAATACAGATCCTTGAGGCACCCCATATAACATCTGTCGATTATCTGATTCATTGTTGTTTAGCTCCACAAATTGCTCTCTATTAGTAAGGTAAGAATTCAAAAGGCCTATGATATTCGAATAAAACTCAAAAGAGTATTAGATCAATTTCTTCATGAGGATCTCATGCGATACACAGTCGTATGCTTTTGTAAGGTCAAAGCAACTTGTATTACCATATTCCTTTGCTTCAAAGGCCTTTAGTATGTGTTCCGATAATGTGCTTATTGCTAGGGTTGTTCATTTGTTTGAGCGGAAACCAAACTGACACGGTGAATAGAGATTGTACTTTTCAAAATGGTCGTTGATTTGATTTTTTAATAGTTTTTCAAATATTTTTGCAAGAGCTGGTACTAGAGATATTGTTATATAGTTGTTCAGTTCAGCGCTATTGCTTTTTTTAAAATAGGAATAACCTTGGACAGTTTTAATGTTGATTGAAAATATGATTCACGAATACATTTGTTAATGATTTTAGTCAAAGGTATTACGATGATGTTTGCTAATGTTGTGATTATGATTGAATTGATTCCGAATGCATCGCTACTAGTAGAGTTCCTTAAATTGAAGATGACTTGATTAAATTATACTTCGGATGAAAACAATGACAACCAATGGTATATATATATATATATATATATATATATATATATATATATATATATATATATATATATATATATATATATGTTGTATTTGTGGTTTTCGCGGATAGATACCTGTGTTGTATTGTTTTCTCGGGGATTCCGCGTTGATGCTGAGGGTTGGCTCTGAAAAGAACCGGATTCTCGACGTTTCGGCGAACATTCGCCATTCTCAAGAGATATATGCGTCCGTACGGGTCAACCGTTCGACGCATACTGAGAGCTCGTTCGTGCGATGCGACTACTTATAGCTGTCTGGCTTCGGGTCATGCGCGTTGTGTGCGATGCTTCGGTTCGTTTGTTTGTTTGTTTTGTTGGTCGTGCATGAGTCTGGGGTGTCTGGGATTGCATTTTGAGGGTGGATATGATCGGTCGCTATGATGGGGGCAGTCTCAAGGAATCGTCTCTCGTGTTCATGCAGTAGTCTCGTTTTTCTATCTCTATGGCTTCTCTGTATACTCGTGACATTTCGTGGCTAATCTGTGCAACAGTCCTTGAATTTCTAAAGTCCATCCAGTGACCAGTGTTTGTGTGTTGGACAAGTGCCGATGAAACTTTGTCTCTGTGTCTGATTGAAACTACATGTTCTTGAATCCTAGCAGATATTTTTCTATTGGTACGTCCAATGTAGGTCCGTTCACATGTTCCGCAAGGTATTTCGTAAATTCCATGGAATTCTAACGGGATGGTGTCTTTAACGCTGCGTAGCATGGAGGATATTTTCTGGTTAGGTTTGAAAATGGTGTCGATGTTGTGTCTTTTAAGTATTCTGGCGATTTTGTCAGTTGATCCATGAACATATGGTAGGTATGCTGTGCTAACGGGTTTCTGGCGTTCTTCAGTTCTTTGGCTACTGTTCTCTGTACGACGGAAAGCTCTGGATATTAAGCTGTTTGGATATCCATTTGAAGAAAGAGCTTCTCGTAAGTTCCTCAATTCTTTCGGTAAGTTAAGCTGGTCGGCTAGTCTTTTGGATCGGGTGGTAAGAGTGTTGACTACAGATGCTAGTTGTTTGGGATGATGGTGCGAAGAAGCGTTCAGATATATGTCTGTGTGTGTTGGTTTCCGGTACACAGTGTGGCTCAAAGTGCCGTCAGGTTTCTTCTGTACCAAGACATCCAAGAAAGGAAGTTGTTGATGCTTTTCTATCTCCATTGTGAATTTAATTTGGTCGTGTTGGGAGTTAAGATGGTTAAGGAATTTGTCCAGCTCTGGTCTGCCGTGGGGCCAGATTACAAATGTGTCGTCAACATATCTTAACCAGAGTGTAGGTTTAAGTGTGGCTGATGAGATTGCCTTTTCCTCAAAATCTGTAAGAAATATGTTGGCTATTACTGGGGATAGAGGTGAACCCATTGGTGCTCCTTGGACTTGTTTGTATATTTGACCATCGTACCTAAAGTATGTATTCTTTAAACAATGTTCTGCCAGATCTGATACATACTTTTCTGGTTTTAATTTTGATCTTATGATGTGTAAGGCCTCAGGGACCGGTACTTTTGTGAATAAAGATACAATGTCAAAGCTCACAAGGAGGTGGCCGGGCTGGAGTTGGTGATTTTTCAGTATGTCTATGAAGTGTTCAGCATTGCGGACATAGGAATCACAATCTTCTGCGTATGGTTGTAAACATTTTGCTAAATGTTTCGCAAGAAGTTGGACCGGTGAACCAATGGAGCTTACTATTGGTCGTAGTAGGGCTCCATCTTTGTGGATCTTTGGTAAACCATATATCTTGGGACACCGTGAAGATTCTTCTCCCTTAGTATAAGATAATTCATTGATTCCTTGTCAATGCTAGAGTTTAGGATCTTTTGTCTGGTAGTTTTCTCAAGATAGGTTGTGGGGTCCGTTGTACTGGGTAGATAAGCTGGATCATCTAAGATTGTGGTCATTTTTTGTTTATAGTCAGCACTGTTCATGACTACAGAGCAATTTCCCTTGTCAGCTGGTAGGACCACAATGCTGTTGTTTTCTCTTAGTGCCTTGAGGGCTTTGAATTCCTCGTATGAGATGTTTCTTGTCGGTGGTTTGGCTGATCTTAAAATGTGGCATGTTTCCTGTCTTATTGTCTCTGCTAATGTGGCAGGGAGTTGTGAGATAGCAGTCTCGACACCAGTGATTATGTCTTCTTTGGGAAGGCGAGTTGGTGCTATTACAAAGTTAAAACCCTTGGCCAGTACTGTTTTGGTAGGTTCGTCTAGGGGCTGGTCTGAAAGATTGTAAACCACTTTGTCGATGTTGAGTGGTTTTGGTGCAGGTTTTTGTCTCCGTCTGAGAAGGTTGTATTTTTATTTCTGTCTATTGGTAATTAATAATCTATTCTTTTCGGCTCTGTTGTTAGATATTAAGTCTATATGTTGCCAGAGGAGAGGGTGTAGCGTAGTGGTTAGAGCTATGTGTGTTGTCAGGATATTTTTTCCCTCACGTGGAAGTCACCTTGTCCCTGTGTGAGGGCTTAGTTTCGCGTACCGTCGGACGTCACGACTGGAATAACCCCGGTTGGGGCGTTCGGCGGAGGGCGAACAACCAAGAACTTCCAAACCCTTAATCCCAAGGTGTCATGCGACCCGTGCCGAATGGAGAAAAAACAAAAACAAAAACAAAAAAAAAAATTCAATCCGTGTGTGCGGGACATAACCGCCACACAATTGGCGGATCAGATGGAGCATGAGCCCCACGATCCGAGTGAGCGCACCAGTCTAGAGAGACCAACTCCCAGACTGTCGCCAAAAAGCAAAGGCAAGATGGTCAGTAACATCGTTACTACCACCAAGCCAGCAAGCCAAGGGAGACCCGCTCCCAAAATGGCTTCTAAAAGTCAGGGCAAAGTGACCGGTAACACCGTTACTCCCACCAAGCCCGCGACTAAGCAAGAGGAGACAAAGCCCAAGGCAGGTAAGAAGAAGACGAGATGGGCACATCCCTTGCCACCCCTAGGTAGTCCAGGCGGACTCGATGACCCACTGAGAAAGGGCCTCAGCGGTGCCGGGGTGAGATGGTATCTGCGCTTCTTAGCAAACGGGCTACAACCCGAGGAAGCTAAGAAGAGAGCAGTACAGAAAAAGGTGGGAACTACACCACAAACACAAGGAGCTGCCAAAAGAGGGGCTGATTCTATCACGCCCCAAAACAAAGCAGCTAAAAGACAGAAGGGGAATATCCAAAGTGGGGCAACGGGAGTGGTCAGCTACCCCAGCTGCCCTCCGCCACCGCCTCTACGCCACCGCCGTCAAGGTGGTGAGGGTTGGTGTTATGTCCAGAGACTACCCAAGGAATCCCCTGAGTAAGAAGGACATGCCTGCTCTTGAGCAAGCAATTATGAAAGAGACAGTCGTAGACTGGTCTCATGAGATACAGTTTGAAGGCATACACTTCAAACCAGGACTAGTCATTGTCGACTGTGCGAACGAACAGACGGCAAAATGGCTGATGACAAGAGCACCCATCCTAAGACATTGGGAAGGGGGGGCTCTGGTGGCGAAATTGGGCGATGATATCCCCAAGCCACATGTCATCACCATGTTCCTACCTAGGAGCGGGGACCTAACCCCGGAGGCCTCCATCTACTACCTTAGGGCCCAAAACAAAGGACTTAGCATTTCCGAATGGAAGGTCCTTGGGTGCCGGGAGGAAAGTGGGGGTCAACTCCTAACGGTGGGAATTGACGAAGAGTCCGCTGGAGCCATAGCGAAGGCCAACCATAGCCTTTACTTTAGGTTCGGGCGGATCAAAGTCCATGGGCGGAAGAACGACGCCACACAAAAAGCGGATGTAGAGGTAGCGACAGCCACAGCGGCCCCTCCCTCGGAAGTTACGACCGCAACAACGGCCACTTCAGAGGTGGAAGGAATAGCGGTGGCGGCAGCTCCCTCTGCTGAACCTTTAACGACAAACGCTGTGAACGAGGAAGTCAGCCCGGACTACCGGGAAGACGACCTCGACCTCACACTCGTAGACATGAGCAGTCAAGCTATGTCTACAGAGGAAGAGGTAGAAGTTGTTCTGGTGGAGACAGAGAAGGACTTGCCGCCTCCTGTCATAAACCAAGAATGACCAGCAGGCGCACCAAAGTAGCCCAGGTGAACATCCACCATGCCAGAGCAGCCTCGGCTGTGATGGCTAGGATGTTCACCAAACAACAACTAGGGCTAGCGCTACTGCAAGAACCCTGGAAATACGGAGGTAACATCAAAGGCCTCAGCAACAGGGAATGTAAGTTGGTATGGGACAGCCGTGAGGCTTCCCCTAGAACTTGCATTATGGTAAGAAAGGACATTAATTACTTATGTCTTTCAGAATTCTTAACGCGGGACTTAGTTCCTATACAGGTCCTCATCAAGACCGAGGGCCTCCACCGCGAAGTAGTGATCGCATCAGCATACTTCCCTGGCGATGGTAATAACATACCACCCATGGAGGTACAAAGGCTGGTCGAGCACTATATTAGGAGAAGGCTGCCACTCATCTTGGGATGTGACGCGAACGCCCACAACGAGATGTGGGGCAGCACGGACACTAATAAGAGAGGTGAGTACCTTTTAGAATACCTCATTAAAGAGAACTTAATTGTGTACAACGTCGGGAACACACCAACTTTTGTCACTAAGGCCAGAAATGAGGTACTGGATATTACGGTAGGTAGCGCTAACGTAAGTAAACTAATTAAAAAGTGGAGGGTTTCAAGTGAACCCTCAATGTCAGATCATAGGATCATAGAGTTTGAGCTGGAAGGAGCGAGTGAGGAAAGTACCCCCATTCGAAACCCCAGACAAACTGTGTGGCCTATGTTTAGTTCACAACTAAAAGAAAACCTAGAGCAGGTGACAGTGCGGGGTGGTATCAAACACTACACCGTACTGGAGCAGGCTGTAGGAGAATTAAATGTAGCAATCACCACGGCATTTGAATCCAGCTGCCCGGTAAAAACCGTGAAGGAGCATAAGGACGAAAAATGGTGGAACAAAAATTTGTCTACATTAAGAGCAAAAGTACGTAGGCTTTTCAACAAAGCCAAGCAATACGGAAATTGGCTAGAATACTCTGAGGTGCTTACCACCTACAATAAAGAGATCAGAAGGGCAAAAAGGGAAAACTTTAGAACCTTCTGTGAAAACATAGAATCCACGCCGGTGGCAGCTAGACTGCACAAAGCACTAGCGAAGGATAGAGTGGAAATGACAACCACTCTCAAGAAACCGGATGGGACCTTCACGGAGGATGAAGAGCAAAGAGCTCTCCTCCTACTAGAAACCCATTTTCCGGGATGCAGAAGATACAGGGAGACCGAGGGCTTGATGCAACCACGGAAACCAAGTCGGGCCGACTGGAAGAGGGCAGCGTCCATCTGTACGGAAAACCGAATCAGATGGGCTATCGGCACTTTCCAGCCTTTTAAGGCCCCAGGTGTGGACGGACTAGTTCCTGCCTTCCTACAAAAGGGAGAGAGAGAACTAATGCCGTATCTTCTAAATATTTTTAGAAGTAGTTTAGCGCTCGGATATATACCGGAGCTATGGAGAAGGGCTAAGGTGGTATTTATACCGAAGGTGGGAAAGAAAGACACCACTCAACCGAAGTCTTTTAGACCCATTAGTCTAACATCTTTTATGTTAAAGACAATGGAGAAGGTGATTGATAATTACCTTAGGACTATGGTGCTGGTAGGTACACCACTACACAAGAGTCAGCATGCTTACAGAGCAGGGAAATCCACAGAAACCGCCCTGTATCAGCTGACAAATGAAATAGAAGCAGCACTAGAGACAAAGGAAGTAGCGATATGTGCCTTCTTGGATATAGAGGGAGCTTTTGACAACACCTCACACGAGGCTGTCAAGGCGGCCCTCGAGAGAAGGAGTATCGACAGCACTATCTCAAAGTGGATGGGAGAAATGCTGAGAACTAGAGTGGCGGAGACACAAGTGGGAAGAGATACCATTAAGATCTCCACAACTCGAGGGTGCCCACAGGGAGGTGTACTATCGCCGCTGATGTGGAGCCTGGTAGTTGATGAACTACTGGTTAGGCTAAACAGCCTAGACATCAAATGTCAAGGTTACGCCGATGACATAGTCATAATGGCCAGAGGAAAATTTGAGGGAACGCTCTGTGAAATTGTTCAGAGAGGCCTCAAAGTAACTAGTAAGTGGTGTCAAACAGTGGGATTGAGACTCAACCCGAGCAAAACCACGGTGATACCATTTACTAGAAGGAGAAAACTAAACTGCCTGCATCCCATACTCATAGATGGGAAGGCAGTAGAATACCAACAGGAGATAAGGTATCTGGGTATAACACTAGATAGCAAACTCCTCTGGAATAGACACGCTGAGACAGTGGTAGGTAAAGCCAAACGCGCCCTAATGGTGTGCAGAAATTTAGCTGAAAAAACGTGGGGTTGTAACCCCACTATCCTGCGATGGATGTACACCATGATAGTGAGACCTGCAATCACTTATGGGGCGGTTGCGTGGGGAAGTAGAATCAAGCTGGCCTCTATGAGGAAACAGCTAGAGAAGACTCAAAGACTGGCGTGTGTCTGCATCACGGGAGCGATGGGGTCGTGTCCGACAGCAGCATTGGAGCTGCTGCTGGATCTGACTCCGCTACACCTTGTGGTGGAGAGCGCCGCCAGATCGGCGATCGTAAGGTTCAGCAAGGAAGGAATGGGCAGAGGTACAATAATCGGGAGCAGAGACCGAAACAGCCTCGCTGCCAAGATCCCCTGGCTGGAAATACCAAAGGACGAAATGGTATGCAAATACCACTTCGAGAAAAACTACACAGCAATGTGTAGTAGTAAAGCCGATTGGAGCGACGAATCCTCAGCATACCACATAGAGCAAAATGCCATCAAGTGGTATACAGATGGTTCGAAGACAAAGGAAGGAACTGGTGCAAGAGTGTTTGGACCTCGTACCAGATACTCCGAATCCATGGGAACATCCCCAAGTATCTTCCAAGCGGAGGTACACGCAATCGAAAGATGTGCACAGTTTAACCTCGACAGGAAGTACCGCAAAAAACGAATTGCTATCCTGTCAGATAGCCAAGCAGCCATCAAGGCCATTAGCTCATACACCATCAGATCCAAACTGGTATGGGACTGTGTGGGGAAGCTGAACAAACTTGGCAGGGATAATAAAGTAACGCTATACTGGGTACCAGGACACACTGGTATAGACGGAAACGAAGAAGCCGATCACCTAGCAAACAAGGGATCCAGTAGCCCCTTTATAGGTCCGGAACCCTTTTGCGGTATGAGCGTGAACACCATCCGCAAAAGTTTAGATGAAGAAATAAGAGAAAAATGGATGAAAACCTAGGAAGAACTTCCAGATCTAAGGCAATCCAAAGTGATGCTGGGATCTTTCAACCAGAAGAGAACTAAAGCTTGCCTGAAACTAAGCAGGAACAAGCTCAGAATTCTGACAGGAGCCCTGACGGGACACTGCAGACTTAGGAAACATCTCAAGGCCCTAGGCCTAGAGGAGAATCATGGATGCAGATTCTGTGGCTCAGCAGAGGAAACCCCCATACATCTGCTCAAAGACTGCGGAGCATTACTCCGCAAGAGACAGCTGTACCTTGGGGCTCACTGCTTAAACACAGAGGAGCTGCAGGCCTTGAATCCCACCCAGATCCTGAGATTCATAAAGGAGTCAGGATTAGAGGAGGCGCTCTAAATGGGCAAGCACACCAACACTTGGAGGAGGAGGGTGGGGTACAATAGATCTATAAAGGTCGCAGTACAAGTCGTCACCACCATATCTACAATCTACAATCTACAGGATATTTTGGCTGATGCTGTCAAGTTTCTGTCGTTTGGTTTGGATTTCGTCCCGAAGCAAAGCTTGGCTTGCGTTGTGTAGTATTTTGTTTGACCTGGCTGTCGGATTTTGGTGTGACAGCCTCATACAGACGGGTGTTATGTCTGTATCTCTACAGCGACATTAAAAATGCTAAATCGCATAATAATTGAGAGCGTTTTGTCCGTAGTTTCTCGAAACTACGGGTGAGGTGGTAAATTTCCTCCCCGTGGAGGTTTATAATGTTGTATTTGAGGTTTTCGCGGATAGATACCTGTGTTGTATTGTTTTCTCGGGGATTCCGCGTTGATGCTGAGGGTTGGCTCTGAAAAGAACCGGATTCTCGACGTTTCGGCGAACTAACATTCGCCATTCTCAAGAGATATATGCGTCCGTACGGGTCAACCGTTCCACGCATACTGAGAGCTCGTTCGTGCGATGCGACTACTTATAGCTTTCTGACTTCGGGTCATGCGCGTTGTGTGCGATGCTTCGGTTCGGTTGTTTGTTTGTTTTGTTGGTCGTACATGAGTCTGGGGTGTCTGGGATTGCATTTTGAGGGTGGATATGATCGGTCGCCATGCTGGGGGCAGTCTCAAGGAATCGTCTCTCGTGTTCATGCAGTAGTCTCGTTTTTCTATCTCTATGGCTTCTCTGTATACTCGTGACATTTCGTGGCTAATCTGTGCAACAGTCCTTGAATTTCTAAAGTCCATCCAGTGACCAGTGTTTGTGTGTTGGACAAGTGCCGATGAAACTTTGTCTCTGTGTCTGATTGAAACTACATGTTCTTGAATCCTAGCAGATATTTTTCTATTGGTACGTCCAATGTAGGTCCGTTCACATGTTCCGCAAGGTATTTCGTAAATTCCATGGGATTCTAACGGGATGGTGTCTTTAACGCTGCGTAGCATGGAGGATATTTTCTGGTTAGGTTTGAAAATGGTGTCGATGTTGTGTCTTTTAAGTATTCTGGCGATTTTGTCAGTTGATCCATGAACATATGGTAGGTATGCTGTGCTAACGGGTTTCTGGCGTTCTTCAGTTCTTTGGCTACTGTTCTCTGTACGACGGAAAGTTCCTCAATTCTTTCGGTAAGTTAAGCTGGTCGGCTAGTCTTTTGGATCGGGTGGTAAGAGTGTTGACTACAGATGCTAGTTGTTTGGGATGATGGTGCGAAGAAGCGTTCAGATATCTGTCTGTGTGTGTTGGTTTCCGGTACACAGTGTGGCTCAAAGTGCCGTCAGGTTTCTTCTGTACCAAGACATCCAAGAAAGGAAGTTGTTGATGCTTTTCTATCTCCATTGTGAATTTAATTTGGTCGTGTTGGGAGTTAAGATGGTTAAGGAATTTGTACAGCTCTGGTCTGCCGTGGGGCCAGATTACAAATGTGTCGTCAACATATCTTAACCAGAGTGTAGGTTTTTTGCCTTTTCCTCAAAATCTGTAAGAAATATGTTGGCTATTACTGGGGATAGAGGTGAACCCATTGGTGCTCCTTGGACTTATTTGTATATTTGACCATCGTACCTAAAGTATGTATTCTTTAAACAATGTTCTGCCAGATCTGATACATACTTTTCTGGTTTTAATTTTGATCTTATGATGTTTAAGGCCTCAGGGACCGGTACTTTTGTGAATAAAGATACAATGTCAAAGCTCACAAGGAGGTGGCCGGGCTGGAGTTGGTGATTTCTGACATTGTATCTTTATTCACAAAAGTACCGGTCCCTGAGGCCTTAAACATCATAAGATCAAAATTAAAACCAGAAAAGTATGTATCAGATCTGGCAGAACATTGTTTAAAGAATACATACTTTAGGTACGATGGTCAAATATACAAACAAGTCCAAGGAGCACCAATGGGTTCACCTCTATCCCCAGTAATAGCCAACATATTTCTTACAGATTTTGAAGAAAAGGCAATCTCATCAGCCACACTTAAACCTACACTCTGGTTAAGATATGTTGACGACACGTTTGTAATCTGGCCCCACGGAAGACCAGAGCTGGACAAATTCCTTAACCATCTTAACTCCCAACACGACCAAATTAAATTCACAATGGAGATAGAAAAGCATCAACAACTTCCTTTCTTGGATGTCTTGGTACAGAAGAAACCTGACGGCACTTTGAGCCACACTCTGTACCAGAAACCAACACACACAGACAGATATCTGAACGCTTCTTCGCACCATCATCCCAAACAACTAGCATCTGTAGTCAACACTCTTACCACCCGATCCAAAAGACTAGCCGACCAGCTTAACTTACCGAAAGAATTGAGGAACTTACGAGAAGCTCTTTCTTCAAATGGATATCCAAACAGCTTAATATCCAGAGCTTTCCGTCGTACAGAGAACAGTAGCCAAAGAACTGAAGAACGCCAGAAACCCGTTAGCACAGCATACCTACCATATGTTCATGGATCAACTGACAAAATCGCAGAATACTTAAAAGACACAACATCGACACCATTTTCAAACCTAACCAGAAAATATCCTCCATGCTACGCAGCGTTAAAGACACCATCCCGTTAGAATCCCATGGAATTTACGAAATACCTTGCGGAACATGTGAACGGACCTACATTGGACGTACCAATAGAAAAATATCTGCTAGGATTCAAGAACATGTAGTTTCAATCAGACACAGAGACAAAGTTTCATCGGCACTTGTCCAACACACAAACACTTGTCACTGGATGGACTTTAGAAATTCAAGGACTGTTGCACAGATTAGCCACGAAATGTCACGAGTATACAGAGAAGCCATAGAGATAGAAAAACGAGACTACTGCATGAACACGAGAGACGATTCCTTGAGACTGCCCCCAGCATGGCGACCGATCATATCCACCCTCAAAATGCAATCCCAGACACCCCAGACTCATGTACGACCAACAAAACAAACAAACTACCGAACCGAAGCATCGCACACAACGCGCATGACCCGAAGCCAGACAGCTATAAGTAGTCGCATCGCACGAACGAGCTCTCAGTATGCGTCGAACGGTTGACCCGTACGGACGCATATATCTCTTGAGAATGGCGAATGTTAGTTCGCCGAAACGTCGAGAATCCGGTTCTTTTCAGAGCCAACCCTCAGCATCAACGCGGAATCCCCGAGAAAACAATACAACACATATATATATATATATATATATATATATATATATATATATATATATATATATATATACCATTGGTTGTCATTGTTTTCATCCGAAGTATAATTTAATTTAATATATATATATATATATATATATATATATATATATATATATATATATATAATATATTGTAAAAAGAATTTACGATTTAATGTGTCAGTGCACAAGATGTAGGTCATACATAAAATAAATGAAGGATTAATATCTAAAAGACGAAGAGCACGATCTAATGATGTCTAACAATAGTACGGACAATCTTCAGTCACTTTTGGCACATGAGTTCAATATACTCCATGTGAGCCGTTTCGCTGCGTCAAAGCAAGCGACTATGAAACGGTCAAGATCTATAGTGTCAGGGGCTGAAGGCCTGCAGTCTTACAAAAAACTAAAAAGCGACTAAAATCTGGATGTTAACTTAACTATTGGTAGATTATCCCGGTACGTCCGATTCAATTGAATTGTGTGCCACAGCTTCTACGCTTGATGATTCGGTGATGTTTGTAGAAATAGCGCGAGACAAACCAAACAATGGTTTCGTGTCAGAATTTTGCAAAACGTTACTTTTACACTCAGCACTAACCGGGTCAATGTTTATTGACAACTCGGAGCCTTGTGTATGCAAAGTATGCTTGATTCAAACACATTTATCTAAAAACAATTTGGGAATTATCAAAATTAGGAGGCAGATCCTATGTGGAGCACGGATTGTCACCTACTACGAATCTACCGGCTCGAAAACTATAATCAATATACTGTAAAAAGAATTTACGATTTAATGTGTCAGTGCACAAGATGTAGGTCATACATAAAATAACTGAAGGATTAATATCTAAAAGACAAAGAGCACGATCTAATGATGTCTAACAATAGTACGGACAATCTTCAGTCACTTTGGTCACTGGAGTAAAAAAGTGATTTTTCAAAAAAGTGTGACTCGTGCCCTTTTCGAAATGACAGGTTCAATTATTTGTACCCCTTGAACATCTTTGATAAACAATGGCACGGAGCCCAGCACTTGAGAAGTGTGGGGTTGACAGGACTCCTTAGCCGTAGTAAAGGCGACCTGTCTAGGGGTGACAACCCCGAATAATAAGTCTCCAAAGCTAACAACTTGGGTAGTATCGTGGACGGTGGCTCGCCACTGTCCCACGAAGAATATCCTTCAACTGAGCATGAAGGAAAATTTCGCTAAATTCTTTAAGGATGAGTCGTAGCATCCTGAAATCACCGAACATAAACTCAGAGAAAGACGGCAAAGCTTCTTCGCAACATTTAATGCCAACTCACTACTAAAAGTGGGTAAACTGAAACATTTCACTGATTCACTAACACGACACAACATAATACTGACAGCAGTACAGGAAACCAGATTTACGGACGAAGATGCCTTTGAGTCTCAAGGCTACAGTATCCTCAAGGAAAAGTGGGTCAGCGGGTAAAGAAGAACCCACTTAGGTACAGGAATTATAATCAGTCACAGGATGCTGGATTCAGTCACCGACTTTACCTTCCCGAGCAGTCGTATATCCATATTCTCTCTCAAATGCGCAAACTAGGGCTACAATATAGTAAATGTACATGCCCCAATCATGCAGGACAACAGACGCAATCCAGACAGAACTGATAAATTCTGGGAAGACTTAGAAGATATTATCTCTAAACTTCCAGAGAGGCACACCGTCATACCGATTGGTGACTTCAAAGCTCAATTGGGAAGAGAGAAAAAATACAGAAACAGTGGGCGCATTAGCGAACCAACCGCAACGGAGAACGATTGGTAGGAAAATAATAGAATCTGAAACATTTGCAACGGATCTGAGTAGGACTTTTGGGTTGCTCATGAAATAAATCACGAAATAAGACTCCAGCCTAAAAACACTAGATTACACAGAACCTCCAAAATAGTAAGATTTAAGTAGAGCGACTCAAGAACAGTCAAGAAGTAAGTCAGAGACTGAACAATACAGATCTAAACAGCTGGGACCAACTGAAGGAGAGCTCTTGTCAGAGCGGTATATATACACCCGGTATATATATATATATATATATATATATATATATATATATATATATATATATATATATATATATAGAGGGTGTCTCAGACCACCCATGTCTCAGACCAGCCTTTTATTTCGACAACGCTTGTTCGAATGTGACTGGGACAAAAAAATTTATTACCAAAGTGAACCCAAGGAATCCTCTGATGAATTTATTTCTTACCGGAATAATCCGGAAGTACCCGGAACCGGAAGTAACTTTAAAATTTCAAATGGCAACATAGGACGACTATAATATTAATTGATAGGTCTTTTTAAAAGAAAAAACTTTTATTTGAATGTTTTTTTAATTTTTTGCATATTTACAAAAATAAGCGAAAAAAACTTAAACGGATACAAGATGAAAGAGCACCAGATATTCTTTCAGCAATTGCTCTGGACCCGAGCATCTCGACTAGAAGAATTGAAATCGATGCTGGAATAAGTCGCTCCTCTGCTTGGAGAGTTTTAAAAACAAGTAAAATCCATCCATACCATATCTCTTTACAGCAGAAACTTGAAGAGCGGGATTTTCAGGATAGGTTGAATTTTTGTGAATGGTTGTCTCATAAAAATTATAGTTTCCATTGTATGGATGGAATTTGTTTGTTTTTAAAGTAAATTTTTTATTACCAAAGTGAACCCAAGGAATCCTCTGATGAATTTATTTCTTACCGGAATAATCCGGAAATACCCGGAACCGGAAGTAACTTTAAAATTTCAAATGGCAACATAGGACGAGTATAATATTAATTGATAGGTCTTTTTAAAAGAAAAAACTTTTATTTGAATGTTTTTTTATTTTTTTGCATATTTACAAAAATAATCGAAAAAAACTAAAACGGATACAAGATGAAAGAGCACCAGATATTCTTTCAGCAATTACTGTGGACCCGAACATCTCGACTAGAAGAATTGAAATCGATGCTGGAATAAGTCGCTCCTCTGCTTGGAGCGTTTTAAAAACAAATAAAATCCATCCATACCATATCTCTTTACAGCAGAAACTTGAAGAGCGGGATTTTCAAGATAGGTTGAATTTTTGTGAATGGTTGTCTCATAAAAATTATAATTTCCATCGTATGAATGGAAATTGTTTGTTTTTAAAGTAAATTCGTAAGCAACAGATTATTTGTGAAAACAAATATCTTTATTATGTTTTAACTTCGCAAGGAGCAACAGATTTATTTTAATTTTATATTAAATTGAATGATATATTTGGAAACTGTTATCTATCATATTTCCTCTTTTCTTTGCAGTGTATTTCCTGAAAACTAATCCTTATTCGTTTCCTCAGGCACTTAATTGAAAAAATTAGGGAAATAAATCTAATTACACTGAAATTAATATCTTATTTTCTTTTATTAAGAATTGTTTACAATAGACCTTTTTACGGTTAGTTAAGCGCATGCGCATCCGCCAAGTTTGAAAGGCGGGAGTATGAAAGTTTCGGGCACATATTAATTATACGTCAAAAAGTTCGGGCAATTTTTGACGCATAATATGGCGGAAATTGACACATGCGCACAAAGAATTTTCAACTATGAAAAGGTCTATTAATTTGCATTTCTTGCATTTTGAATTGTTTCACATTCTTATTTAGTAAAACGAGAGAAATTAACAATTTCACCAAAATTAATATAGAATAAAACCTTATGATATTTTAGTTTCAGAAGAAGCAACTTTGTTTTTTATTTAGTTTTAATGTTGTATTGATACATATATTTATTTTTATTTTGATATGGTCTAAATAATATTTTATTTGTTCTGAATCCTGGTTCAAAATAATTGTCTTTTGTAAACTGAAATTAAATAAAGAATATTTTGAATAAATAAGTGTCTCAGGAAAATGTATACTCACTACAATACCTAATACACTGTGTATATATTTATTAGGGACAGTCGGTATATTTTAATATTTATTCTTCTTCTTTTTGTTTCGAATGGGCCTACTTTGGACCACGCTTGTCCAACTGTTGGGCTTTGATTGTCGCATCTTCTGCCGGTGTAACTCCTTTCTCTCTTCTGTCCAGGGGGTACCTTTCCTTCGGGGTTTTTCCTGATATCCACGGACTTCCTTCAGGGTGCATCTCACAGAATGTCTGTTTTGGAGATCTGTTATTCCCTGTTCTTTGATATCCTTCTCGGTTTCTGTCAACCAAGTGGTACGAACCTTCTTGTTTTTCCAGAAGGTGAACAGACAGTTGGTTAGTCGGTTTGACGATTGGTTAGTCGGCCACAGAAAGCTACCCTTCTTTTCCTTGCACAGTCACAGGGCATCTCAATATGTTCGTAGAGCTCAGAGTTATGCCGCCTTCGAAATTCCCCATCTTCCTTTACCGGGCCTAAGATCTTCCTGAGGATTCGCCTCTCTCTGATTTCTAATTTCTCTACCAGACATCTTCGGTTCAACGAAAGACACTCCATGGCATATAGGGCTTCTGGTCGTAAGACTGATGTGTAGTGCTTAAGTTTCAGGTTGCGTGACAGGTATTTCTTGTTGTAAGTGTTCTTAGTCAGTCGATAGGCTAGTTCTAACTTGGTGACTCTCTTGGATAATGATGCTCTATCTGATAAGTTGTTTGCTTCTCTTATGTTGGTGAAAAATTCTGTTTTCTCCGTTCTTACGTCCCAGGTAGATACCACTCTGACCACCCAAATTTATCAGTTTCTTGTGCCCTTCTCTCATAACCTTTTCAAGGACACAGTTGAAGAGAAGTGGGGAAAGACCATCCCTTTGTCTCACTATAGTTTTTATTTCGAAGCTTTGTGAAATCTCGCCTCTAAATTTAATCTTGGAATGGATGTTGGTCAACGTTTACAGGATGAATCTACGGGTTTTATTGTCTAGCCCTTTCCTGGAATACTTTGTTAAGCGTTTCTCTATCAATGGAATCGTAGGCCTTCCTAAAATCAACAAAGTTGACGACCACCTTGCGGTTTTTCATCATGTAGTATGCAAGTACAGTTTTAAGATTAAGGATCTGTTCAACACAGGATCGGGTCTTTACTATTCTCCCACTTGACTATTCAGCTGATTTTCTGAACTTGTTTGTAACGCCTTCGAGAGAATCTTGTATGTTACCGGGGAAAAAAAAGAAATTCCACGGTAGTTGTTTAGATCAGTAAAATCTCCCTTTTCATGAAGCGGATGGATCAGAGCAGATATCCAATTGGGTGGTAATTTCTACGTTTCCCAGATGTCTTGGACGATCTCGGTTAGCTTACCCACGGTATTGTTTCCAGCACCTTTCCAAAGTTTAGCAACGATAGTCCACGTCAGCTACCTTATTACTCTGTTGAATAATAAATAAAGTTAAATGATCTGGCCAACTTCTTCCAATGAAGGGGGCAGCGAGTCCGGGTTTAGTGTGATTTGTTTATAGTCAAAGTCATCGCTGGGTGGGTCACAGTTGAGTAGATTTTTAAAGTACTGAGCCACAAGGTGGCACTTGTCCTTGTCGTTATAAGCCAGTTTGCCTTGTGAGTCTCTGAAGTGGAGGCTTGGCGGAGCGTATTCTCTGAGTGTCTGCTTGAAGGTTTCAAAGAAATCTCTGGAGTTATTCTTAGCAAAGCCCTCTTTGATTTGGGTTAGTTGGTTTTGTATGAAGGTTCATTTGGATCCTTGAATTATTTTGGCTGTAACCTTTCTTTGTTCCAGAAATTTATGCCAATTTTCCTCGTTTCTTTAGAACTCCACTTCACCCAGGCTGCTTGTTTAGGGGCTATTACATTGTCACAGTCTTCATTCCACCACGGATGCTTCCTTCTTCTAGCCAGAGCGGCGAGTTCATTGTCCGCTCTGACAAGAGTCTCCTTCAGTTGGTCCCAGCTGTTTAGATCTATATTGTTCAGTCTCTGACTTACTTCTTGACTGTTCTTGAGTCGCTCTACTTAAATCTTACTATTTTGGAGGTTCTGTGTAATCTAGTGTTTTTAGGCTGGAGTCTTATTTCGTGATTTATTTCATGAGCAACCCAAAAGTCCTACTCAGATCCGTTGCAAATGTTTCAGATTATAATTGTTTCAATTTATAATTTTTATGAGACAACCATTCACAAAAATTCAACCTATCTTGAAAATCCCGCTCTTCAAGTTTCTGCTGTAAAGATATGGTATGGATGGATTTTACTTGTTTTTAAAACTTTCCAAGCAGAGGAGCGACTTATTCCAGCATCGATTTCAATTCTTCTAGTCGAGATGCTCGGGTCCAGAGCAATTGCTGAAAGAATATCTGGTGCTCTTTCATCTTGTATCCGTTTAAGTTTTTTTCGCTTATTTTTGTAAATATGCAAAAAATTAAAAAAACATTCAAATAAAAGTTTTTTCTTTTAAAAAGACCTATCAATTAATATTATAGTCGTCCTATGTTGCCATTTGAAATTTTAAAGTTACTTCCGGTTCCGGGTACTTCCGGATTATTCCGGTAAGAAATAAATTCATCAGAGGATTCCTTGGGTTCACTTTGGTAATAAATTTTTTTGTCCCAGTCACATTCGAACAAGCGTTGTCGAAATAAAAGGCTGGTCTGAGACATGGGTGGTCTGAGACACCCGGTATATATATATATATATATATATATATATATATATATATATATATATATATATATATATATATTACATATTTACATATATATATATATATATTACATATTTACATATATATATATATATTACATATTTACATATATATATATATATATATATATATATATATATATATATTATATATTTACCCTAGTTACGGTAACAAGTCTGTTTGAAATAGTGCACCACAAAAATAACTAAAAGTATCAGAAATTATGAATTTAAAAACAGTGAGGAAAGCAATAAGGAACACTGGGACAGAGAGGTTACACAAATTTACATGGGGAAAACGTATTTAGAGAGAACATTTAGATTAATTTTGGGATAAGTTTTTGACAAATTTATTTGACATTTGTCAAACGATAAATTTGCATAGACACTGTGGTAAGAGTGACCTTTCTGTTGGTTCGATGTATAAGTACCAGGCAACTAGGAAACAACAGGGACGAACACCGAAACCCAGGTCGCGTCTGCAGTGGCATCCACCGGCAACCTGGTCAGCGTCTGTTCACCAGAGGTGCGGCTGCAAATACATGTCTACAAAGGCCTCAATCGCCAGTAGTACTAGAAGCCCTGTACCCAACCAGGCAAACTCAAACAAGAAACCATGGCAGTTCAACCAAAACTTTACTATACCCCTGGTGGTAACCAATCCACACGCCACAGGGCGTCATCTAGGCAAAGACTCCCGGAGACCAGACTAACTAAACAGATGCTGAACTTCCTACAGAAACGTAAAGTCAGTACCAAGTGGATGAAACAAGTAACACAAGACCTAGAAGCAGAA
Organism: Phosphuga atrata; assembly: GCA_944588485.1. Lineage (NCBI taxonomy): Eukaryota > Metazoa > Arthropoda > Insecta > Coleoptera > Silphidae > Phosphuga > Phosphuga atrata. Next base: position 103,875 of record CALYMW010000439.1, on the reverse strand, counting down.
AACATCACAGATACTCAGGACAGAACGACTCTCAGACATCAAATACACCAGTGGGAAGTGAAGAAGGAGACCAAGAAAAAGACTGGAACCTCCTGGACCAAAGAAAGAAAACAGGCACACTCACATAAAATGCGGGAAAACTTAGCGCCATCCACTTTGGGTGAAATCCGAGAAAATAAATAAATATATATATATATATATATATATATATATATATATATATATATATATATATATATATATATATATATATATATTTATATATAACCTCTGGTCTAAGCCGGTCCTTGTATCAACCAGGCCAAACCAGTGAAACACAAGCAAACATGAACTTTTCAAGCAAATTCAACTTCACCCTAGGTGGTGAACATTCCACCCGTCGCGCGTCGGCAGACGGCAGCTGGACTATCGGATTCTGTGGAGCCCAGACAATCACAGGAGAGAATATCTGGTAAACTTCCATACAGGAAGAAAATATTCATCGGAACATTAAACATCAATACTTTGGAATTACATAATCTCACTCAAGAAATCGACCGACAAAAAATTCTCATCATTGTTCTTAGAAAGAAACGCGACTAAACAAACACGACTAAACAATGAAACAATGGACTATGGAAACTACCGCAGCTTCAAGAGCAAAATAAAAAAGAAGGTTGCGAGTGGCGTCAATCTTCGGCAAATCCATTATCAACGCTTTCAAAGAAATCGCACCCATTAACAGTCGACTCATGACCATGCGCATTCAAAGCGCCAATAAAATATATACGCTCATAAATGCACATACCCTTACCAACATCGACAATAAAAAAAAAACAGGGACCGTCGAAAATTCAACAAAAAGACGTGATTCTCTTCGAAGAGACCGCACCAAAGAAAACCATACATCCAAAAGTCTGACTAATCCAAAATCAAGACACAAAGATCACAGAAGAATGCGAAAAAGATCCGACAAACAACTGGACCGATTTCCGCAACAAAATAATCATAAAAGCGAAGGAATTAATTCCAACTTAAGAAAAAGGCCAAACACCTATGGCGGGATTCCAACTGCGATCAAGCCATTACCAATCGCCGACTCTCCTTGCAAAAATGCAACTGCAACAAATCGCCGGAAACCCTACAACACTTTCTCAACATCCACAAAGAGACAAACAGAACCTTCAGGAAAACCAAACGCCAATACATAACCGAACAGCTCACATCAATTGAGGATAACTTTAGAAACTACAACTGCAGAAATTTCTATAGAGCTTTTGAAAATAAATTTACATGTTACTCATCGTTACTCAAGGTAACTCACACGGAATTTGACCTTCAAGAGAATAGATGGAAAACTTTCACTCACCAACCATGAAAACTGCGAAGAACTGTCAAACTTTCCAAGCTCCTTAATTGCCCCGAACCATCCAAACGATTCCCACACACATCCTCAACAAACACAAAACCCGACGCTGATCCACCGACACAAGAAGAAATCCGTCACCGCATCATAAAACTGAAGACTGGAAAGACATCTGGAGAAGATGGATTAAACGCAGAACTACTGAAAAATCTTAGACCACGATCATTACAATAAATCAAACAGATCATTCAGGAAATTTGGCGAAGTGAAGAACTCCAAGACGATTGGAAATGCGCAGTCATCCACCCACTCCACAATAAAGGAGACAAATCTGATATGAATAACATATACAATACAGAGGAATCTCCCTCCTTTCCGTTCCCTACAAATTTCTATCCGCTTGCCTCTCGAACAACTCGAACCCCTAATTGGGGAATATCAAGCGGGTTTCAGACCACATAGATCATGCACCGAGCAAATTTTGAACCTGAAACCTATACTAAAAATTCGAGCTACTTCAGGAAAGCTTATGACTCCATCGACCGACAATCCATGTTTAATATACTCGAAGAAAACATTCTGGATCCGAAAACACAAACGCTCATCCAACAAACACTAACAAACACATCTTCCAAAGTCAAATTCAACGGAGAAATCTCAATACCATTAAGACTGATTCCCATCAGGGCGATAGCCTTTCCCCGCTACTACTCTTCAATATCGTATAAGACAAAGTTATCAATGCATGGGAAGAAGAATTGGAAATTGGAAAACTTTGGAGACCCATAAGACTAGAAAAAAAACAGGATAACATCAACGTCACATACATAGCCTTCGCTGATGATCTCGCAATCCTTTCCGAAGATGAACAAACAGCAATCGATCAGATCGAAGTCCTAAAGGAATGTGCCGAGAAAGCTGGACTACAAATTTCCTTTTCGAAAACCGAATTCATGGCCGCAAAACACATCAAAACAGAAAATATAATTACAAAAGACGGCACAATAAACAAGGTTAGTCATTGTTATCATGCCTAAAATACTGCCATCGAGACATTAAACCTTAATTGCAAAGGAGACATAGACAGTATCAAACAGAAAAATGATCCGAAAAGTCCTTGGTGCAAAACTAACAGACGAAGGATATCGTCTACAATCACACACTGTTACGGTAAAATACTCAAACATCGAAACCGATTACCGCAAACGACGACTGAAATTCTACGGGCACGTTATGAGGCTAGGTGACAACCGACTAACAGGAAGAGTTTGGAAGTACCTACCGAAAATAAAAACGACAACATTCTGGGTTAAACAGGTCCAAGTTGATCTAAAAAACGCCAACATCTCACCGACAGACATCTAAAAATTTCGTCGAAAAAGTCGAAAAATTTTCAGACATCAAGTCTGAAAAAACCAGAAAACCCAAAAAACCAGAGGAAAATGGACAGATGAACGTCGAGCTAAACATAGCGAGATGATGAAACAATTCTGGAAGAACAAGAAAAATAACTGCAACCGGTCATAATATATATATATATATATATATATATATATATATATATATATATATATATATATATATATATATATATTACGGACAATCTTCAGTCACTTTTAGCATATGAGCTCAAGATGCTCCATGTGAGCCGTTTCGCTGCGTCAAAGCAAGCGACTATGAAACGGTCAAGATTATATATATTTTATGTATGACCCACATCTTGTGCACGACACACAAAATCGTAAATTCTTTTAACAATATATGGATTAAACCTAACCTAAAACCTAACCTAATCTAATTTTGATAATTTCCAAATTGTTTTTAGATAAATGTGTTTGAATCAAGCATACATTGCATACAAAAGGCTCTGAGTTGTCAATAAACATTGATCCGGTTAGTGCTGAGTGTAAAAGTAACGTTTGCAAAATTCTGACACAAAACCATTTGTTTGTTTTGTCTAGCACTGTACCTACAATCATCTCTGAATCATCAATACTTAGTATGCGTCTAACCGTTGACCCGCACGGACGCATATATCTCTTGAGAATGGCGAATGTTAGTTCGCCGAAACGTCGAGAATCAGATTCTTTTCAGAACCAACCCTCAACATCAACGCGGAATCCCCGAGAAAACAATACAACATATATATATATATATATATATATATATATATATATATATATATATATATATATATATATATGTAATAAAACTGAAACTGACGTATCTATTTTGATATGTTATATCTAAATAATTAAATCAGGCACAAAAATAATCCAAAAATATTTAAATTTTCAGGACATTGCACCAAAGCAATTATAATATCCAGTTTTTTCGTAAAATGTTTTATAAATACAATTTGTTACTGAAATTGCTTTAAGTTTAAAATTAACTTCAACAGTTTTTTCGAATAACTCACTAGTTTTTACACAAAAGTTGCAGAAATGGTTGTATTCAACTCTTAAGATTTTTCCTTTATGTTTTGAAAGTAAACAAATTAGATTAAATTTATTAATTGAAAGAATTGAAAGGAGCCAGAAAAGATTGAAGGTTCTTATATTCGAAAACTTTTAGAAGCCTAAAACGTTTAGTGAAAATTCATCTATATTAAAAATCATATTGATTTGAATATTCTTGCATTTTAATAATCTGAAGCAAAAAACAACATTTTCATTAAACTTTGCAACAATTCTGCTTAATGTGCATCCAGCAATTGGAAGTCTTTCAAAATGTGTTTCGTTAAATAAGACCAATGCTTCTTCATGACCTCGAAGTCTATCGCCGTAACCTACCATCATCAGAATTTCTATCCTTTCTCTTTCGTTTGAAGGAGCCACCGTAATAAAATTGGTATGACGCTAATTGTAAGACTGACACTCAAACAAGTTGACAACAGTTGTTTTATTAAAACAGTTGTTTTATTAAAACAGTTGTTTTATTAAAACAATTGAAAAAATTGATAAAAACAGATGTTCTTACTAGGTAACTTTAAGTTTTAATTCTTTAAATATTTAGTTTTTTTTCATAAATTAAAAATAAGGTTTATTTTGTTTTTATTAATTCTCTTAGTTTTTTGTTATATGACCCCTACTTCAATTATTTTTGTATAATGCAGAAAAACAAGCTATATCAAAAAATGCAAAGAAAAACCAGCTTCCTATTTAAAAAAAGAATTGATGACACACACATATATATATATATATATATATATATATATATATATATATATATATATATATATATATATATATATACATAAATATATATATATATATATATATATATATATATATATATATGTTGTATTTGAGGTTTTCGCGGATAGATACCTGTGGTGTATTGTTTTCTCGGGGATTCCGCGTTGATGCTGAGTATATGCTATATATAAATATATGTATATATATATATATATATATATATATATATATGTATATATATATATATATATAATAAGGGTTAAGCCCTCATGTTTTAATAAATTTTGAAAATAATATATACTATTATACATATCTCTTGAATCTACTCTTGCCATGAATTTGAAAAAGTAGGTCATTTCTTGAGTCAGACACATAAAATGAAACAAACTATCAAATGTCATTTTTAAGTAGCTGTCAGTGGTCTTAAGGTTATGTCGCATTGTTTTAAGTGTTAAGTTCAACAATTTCATTAGTTATAACTAAAACGCCTTCTCATAAATTTAACACTGATTTTTTTTATAGTGTTGTGAATTATAAAATTAACAAAGAAGAACAAACATTACAACATATATTGAATGTGTTTCCTATTTTCAGGAGTACACAAATTAATTCGCCGTTTTATGTTATTTCTTCCAGTTTTACTTAATTTATTTAATTTAAAAATGTTTACGAAAGAGCAGAAAACGTTTATTGTCGAAAGTTATTTTCGTAATGGTAGACCCCTGGAAAATTGTGAATGGGAATACAGTATCGACCCGTGCATTGAAGAATTTAGGCAACGTTTTCCTATGGCTGTATTTGATAGGAATCGGTTTAGAAGGCAGGTATTACGATCAGTTGTTTGCTTTCGAAGTACTGGTAACAATGAACAAACAAAGAAGTGGAAGGTCTCGTATTAATAATGAGAATATTATAAACAACATCAGAAATGCAGTCCAAGACGAACCGAACCTACCACTTCAATTAGGAGACTAGCTCAACAGTTTAATTTACGTTGTACTACCAATCACAGGATTATTTTTCAAGATGTTCACATAAAACCATATAAGTTGCAAATGTACCAAGATCTTTTACCACTCGATTATAATAAAAGACTGGCCCACTCGTCGGTGGTTCAATGAAAATAATAACGACGAAGTGTTAAATTTATCATTTTTCACTGATGAAGCCTGGTTTCATCTAAACGGATACATTAATTCCCAAAACATGCACATGTTGAGTGTTGACAACCCACATTTTTTTAGAGAGACCCCACTGCATCCTATCAAAGTTGGTATGTGGTTAGCAATGTCAATACGCAGAATTATCGGTCCTATATTTTTCGATGATAATTTAAACGCGGCCATGTACAGAGTACGTGGCACGTATTTTTTAAAATTTATTAACGAACGTCATGATGATGAACTCCACCTGGCTGCTTCCAACAAGATTCTGCTAGACAGCACAATGCCCGTGAAACATTAAATTATCTTCATGAATTCTTCGACGACAAGCTAATAAGGTAATAAGCAAAGGCCGATTTCCACCATGTTTTTGTGATCTAACTCCTCCGGACTTTTTTCTTTTTCCATCTGTAAAAAAATCAATATGCAGCAGTCCATTGCATACAGTAGAAGATCTGCGAATCAATGAAATAAGAAAATGTGAAGAGATAGACAACACAGTATTACAAAATGTGTTCGATACATACAACGGCGAAGTAATTTGTGAACTCGTGAAAATGGACATTCTAGATCTGTTGTAATGTTTGTTATTCTTTGTTAATTTTATAATAGACTACACTATAAAATAAATCAGTGTTAAATTTATAAGAAGGCGTTTTATTTATAACTAATGAAATTGTTGAACGTAACACTAAAAACAATGCGACATAACCTCAAGACCACTGACAGCTACTTAAAAATCACATTTGATAACTTGTTTAATTTTATGTGTGGAATTAAGAAATAACCTACTTCTTCAAATTGCAATGGCAAGAGTGGATTCCAAGACTTTTGGGACTCACGTGATATTGACTTTTTAAAATGTATTAATCCTTCAAATGTCATTTTGTTTAATTTTTTAATCTGTTGAACTATTTAAATATAAGGGCTCAACCCTGTTATTATGTATATATATATATATATATATATATATATATATATATATATATATATATATATATATATATATATATATATATATATATATATAATCTATATATATTTATATTTGTCCAAAAATTGTTTATGAAGCTGTTTTTAATTGAACTCCACCTTGTCTTGATCTTGTCTTGATAAAGGGAATAAACATTCCCGAAAGCTCGACTGCATGAGACTTTTTTGACTGCATCGTCAATAAACATAAATGCCTGCAATTTTCATTTTTAAGATCATTTCCAGCACTTAGGCCGGTATCTCGCCAATGGCAACTGTAATGTTGTCTTCCAGGGCTGGAATTGCGGCTGGCATGTCCCTGTACACGAGAGATTTCTCATATCCTTACAAAAAATAGTCTAGTGGGGTCAAATCGCTCACCATTAATTAGAATTATTTGCTCAACGAACTCGCCTCTCAATAGTTTTATGGTATCGTGTGCCGTGTGGCATGTGGCATGTGTCAACCTAGTCCAATTCTTCCATTTTGGACAAAAATTGAAGAATTGGATAGTAGTCATCGCACGGTACTTTGCTCCATTGACTGTAACGTTGCGGTTTTCATCACCAAACAGTGCATCTTTCAGGATGCATTGGCAGCTTGAACTGCTGGCTGCTCTTCACACCAAATTCGGTAATTCTGTTTGTTGACGTACCCATTGACCCAAAAATGAGTTTCGTCGCTGAAGATAATTTTTCGACAGAAACATGGATCTTCATCCAACTTTCCTAAGGCCCATTCACCAAACAAACGACGTTGTGGTACGTCACCTGGCTTCAGTTCTTGCAGCAGTTGTATTTTGTATGGTTTCATACCATCTTTACGTAAAAATTAATAAAACCTACCAGGTGGTCGAGTAACACGAACCCAATTGTTGACAACGGCGACGAATTGACATAATGCGATCTTCATTGACACTGGCCGATACTGCAGCAATATTTTCCTCGGTACGTAAATAAAAGACGAAATTTACGAAACACATTTCTCAGGCAGCACGAATTTTGATAATAAAATTCAATGATTTGCAAGTGCTGTTCGTTTGTTAGTCCATTCATGGTGAAATGGCAAAACACTTTTTTTTCTCTGAAAAGCCAAATAGCAACAAAATTACCACTATATATATATATATATATATATATATATATATATATATATATATATATACATGTATATATATATATATATATATATATATATATATATATATATATATATATATATCAAGCTACCAAGTGGGAAAAATACAGAAAACTCGTGGCAGGGGTGCAAGGTAGAGTGGCGCTGAGGATATGCTGCAGTTTTCGAACTGTGTCAACGGAAGCTGCATTGGTACTGGCCGGAATACCACCCATTGATCTCCAAATTAAAAAGAGGTGTCTTCAGTATCAAATTGCCAAAGGAATAGAAAGTAGCACCGACTGGGAAATACTTACCGAATGGCAGCGAAAATGGGCAACGGAAACCGAAAAAGGGACATGAACACGCTTACTGATACCAGATCTTACAAACTGGATAGGACGCAAGCACGGAGAGATAAATTTCTACCTCTGCCAATTGCTGAGTAGACACGGGTGGTTCAATAGTTATCGGAATCGCTTCCTCCTCAGCGATAGTGACTTGTGCCGAAAATGCATGGTGGTAGAAGATGCAAACCACGTGTTCTTCCACTGCGATAAATGGAGACTGCTAATAGACGCAGCACATAATGCAGCGGGAGTTACACTATATATATATATATATATATATATATATATATATATATATATATATATATATATATATATATATATATATATATATATATATATATATATATATATATATATATATATATATATATATATATATATGTATATATATTTATATATATATATATATATATATATATATATATATATATATATAGAATATATATACAGTGAGAGAGATGATATTTTAGAAAATATAAATATATGGTGATTTTGATTTTCTTGGCAGAACGCCGTAAAAGTATCAAATAATATAGATAAATGTCTTCACATTTCGTTAAGGTTGTAATTTCTTAAAGAGGAGACCCAATCTTCCATTTCCATGTGGATAATAGAGTGAAATATTACTTGATGAGATGTCACACACTCAAATTGAGATGGATAGTTATAGGGGACGGAAAACCTTTTGCATTTTGATATAAATACATGATTTGACATTTGCATCTTATCACCTAGTGCAAGAAAAGAAAAATCGTGGAGTTAAGTGGATGTGTTGTTAAATGAAATTAAGCCACAATACGGAAATGGAGAAATTTTAAGATTGTGGAAATGGGTGGAAAATATTTCTAATTATTACTTTTATCTTTCATTGAATTTTGTATGAAAAAACTTATATTTTATTTTTTATGGTAATTACATTTTTTTCTATTAATTTTAGATAATTTTGTCAGTCAGTGATATTCATTTAATATTTGTCCTAAAATTCAATGTTAATATTTTGAAACATATATAAAATGAGAAACATTGGGATTATTTTGTGTCATGTATTTATAATTTGTTTAAAAAATTGAGATTTTTGTATTCAATTGTTTATGTAGAAATTATTTTGTAATGCATTCATATTTTATATACAACTTTTTGGTATTTCTGCTAGTTATTTAGTTATAGTGATATTTATTTGATTGATGTGTCCCAAAATTTTTAAAATTATGAATATTGCATTCTTCAAGATTATCATTTAGTTTTATTATAGTTGTTTTATGTTTGTAAAACTTGAATAAATAATGAAGATATTTTTAAATACATACATCTATCAGCTATCTAAAACAGCTATAAAAAAGGAAGTATTTGTTTTAAAAGTATTTTATTGGTTTACGAACACAAGAATCCGTAAATAAACTGTAGAAAACAGCAAAATTTATGCAAAATAAATTAGTATTCTTAATTTAAGTACAAAACAATTGATATAATCTATTAAATAAATATCACAAAATGACTGGTAATTACCTAAAAGTAGCATAAAATATATTGTTACATAAGATCAAGATAATAAGTTTATACATATTTCAAAAACTGTTTTTCCAGTTGCAAATTTCATCTTTTACATATAAAACTATTCTACATTAAAACTACTGTTTTGATATATTAGAATGAATTGCTTTGAAAAGACATTAGTTTTATATAAGTTAAGCTTATGTAAGTAATTAAATTGAGAATGTGTGAGGGAGTTACAAGAAATAAGTACAAAATAAAGAAATTATGAAATTGAGGAAACGTTGAAAAAAATAGGAGATTCCGACACCTACGTCTTATAATCCGTGAGAAATAAGTTAATTATAACGCTGAGGCGCTTAGCGAACTTAACGTTGAATTAAATTACTAACCATTCATAAATAGAAAACGAGGAATTCAGTCCCAAGTACTTGATATGATTATACTGAATTCTTTAATTATTTATTATACAACATATTTACCATCCCCAGTTTTTCCGTCCGATGCATCGGAATTTTCTTTTTTAGATTGAATTTTTTCAATAACCATTTCCAATCTTGTACTTTTTCCTTTGAACAACATTATTTTCCTTATTAAATAAAATTAGTGTTTCATATCGTTTGTTTGTTATTGCAAGGGAAATCACGCGATCGAACGAACTAAGTCACGGAGAAACTTAAGAAGACATTTACACACAGCTGTAACCTTAACGGCCACAGTTCGAGAACTGTGATATTTGTGGGTCTCCCACTTCGGTCTGTGGGGTCTAACATATACCCCACCGACACCCTGTTCATGGCATGGGCAGAAGGCCGTACCTTATGTACATTAAGACACTTTAATAGTAAAAAAGGCGGGAATGTAGATTTACAACAAGTGTCAGATAAATGCTTTTCTGTCACCGCGGATTGCATTCACATACCGTTCATGTACTGCTTTATTTGCATTCCATTATATTGTTTATTTACGTTTTATGCAAATTACCTACTTATCTTAATAATTTTAATAACTATTTTCGCGGAAATAGAAAAACTTATCTATTATTCCCATATAATTAGTTATACTAATGAAGCTTTCAACGCTGTTACATTATATTCAACATTTTATTAAATATTCCACCAAATTTATAACAAAGTATATTTTTTGTAGGAATTATTGTCATGGAAATGGTAACACGATATAACCTAAAAAACAAAACACCTAACATGGTGTTTGTAACAACGCAATAAGTAAACAATAAGTATTATATAAATATTTTTAGAAAATAAATAAAAAAGTAGCAAAGAAAGTTAAAAGTTTCTATTAAAATTTCTTATTCGAGATTCACGAAACTTCGATGGTTACGATTCATGTTTGAGTAGACAATAGACAAGCTAAACTTTAAACAACCTAAACATATGTCTAGATAATTTCAAATTAAAAAAAAGAAATTTCAAATTATTGGTGCAAAATTAAAAATGTATACATAATAATAAATAACACATAGGTTTAAGTTTCACAAATTAGTTTTATTTAAACACTATCGATTTCGGCTTCTTTAAAGTGTTTAAATGAAACTAATTTGTAAAACGTGCACCTAGTGTCTATTATTTATTATTATTTTTATAATGTTTCACCTAGTATACTTCAAGATTCGGACTAGTTTACTTACTATATATATATATATATATATATATATATATATATATATATATATATATATATATATATATTAATGTGTGTTGTATTGTTTTCTCGGGGATTCCGCGTTGATGCTGAGGGTTGGCTCTGAAAAGAACCGGATTCTCGACGTTTCGGCGAACTAACATTCGCCATTCTCAAGAGATATATGCGTCCGTACGGGTCAACCGTTCGACACATGTGTCGAAAACAATACAACACAGGTATCTATCCGCGAAAACCTCAAATACAACATATATATATATATATATATATATATATATATATATATATATATATATATATATATATATATATATATATATATGTATTGTTATAAATTTTATATTCAAGTCGACATCAGGATCCGGATAATTGTTTGCGGAAAATTGACCGCAGAAAAGTTCATAAGATTTATCGCATAATATTCATTGTGGGGAACTGAATGCATGCTTAGTACCAGTTTTGCGAAGTATCGAAAATTTTACAAAAATTGCAATTTGATATTTAATCCAATTAATTTTTTTCCGTAAGTCCGTAATTAAGAAACCAATAGACACAATGCAATAAAATTTGTTTATAACATAATATTATAAAATAATTTCATTTAAATTATTTGATAATTGACAACATATGTGCAAAGTTTGATTTGCATGGACACAAGTATATTGCAATGAAATTTCCACAATTTGATTATTTTGTGAATAAAAGCATATTTTACATAATATGATTTCCATAGACACGAATTTTTAAATTTTAGAAAATTGGGAATTACACAAGTTTGTAAAAAGTAAGATATGAGCAGAACGTAAGAAAACTTAAACAATTGAAAAGGACAGTTATGACCGTTACTACGTGGTAATATATACTTATCCTAAATTGAAAAAATAAAATGTTTTTACCACTAATTTTTGTGAAAATAACAATAGTAATTTGCGAAATTATATAAATCTACACACTTTACACGGTTCGAGTTTCCACTTTTATTTTCAATTGGATTACAAATTGATAGATTGAATTTATACTAAGAGTTTTATGCCTTTTGTAAGACGAAAATCAGGAAAATGTTCTAAGAAACAAGTTGAAATAGTTCGTCATCATCATCTATTGCATTCTCATATTACTAGTGTAGCAAGAGTTAATATACCCTTGTACCCTAAAATACCCTTTTCCAAAAATACACCAAATTTACTCCAAAATATTCTGTGAAAACTTCACTCGACTTATATGAACTCTTTAAATTAAAACAACCACAATAAACTCTAAGCTTGTATCTTTTGGTGTTAGTAGTATTTATATTTTCTAATATACCCATTTAAGAATGCCTCCAAATTATCGCCTTATAAAACGGAGCTTTATGAGTATCCAGAAAACTGCGTTCACAAAATTACTTCAAATTTAATCTCTCTTCTAGCCGATTTATTCTACTCATATATTGAAGAACATGTTTTCAAATTAGGTTTTACAAGAAAACGTATTTCAAATTGGTACAGATGACTTAATAGCGTGTTTCAGTGGTTCATCACGTCAATTGGATCAATTTCAAAATTTAATCAATAATAGTTACATACAAACCTATTGTTAATAGGTAGAAAACAACAACAAAATAAACTTTTTGGACCTTTTGGAACTTTTATTCACAAATCAAACACGTTGAATTTATCATATATAGAAAAACGACTAGTGTCACCTGTACATTCCCCTTCACATCAAATAACCCAATATCACATAAATTAGCTGCTTATCATTTTTTGATACATCGAGCCTTATCCACCCTCCTACCGCGGACAAAATATCTAAATAATTAATTAAACATTATCAGGTCCATTACCACAGAAAATGGTTTCCCAATAACTCCCATCTAATATTTAATAAATAGAAAACGGATCCAAATCACAATGACTCAAATATATCCGGTTTAATTATCCCGAAAACGCCAAATTTAGATAAAACTTTCAGCAAAACGTTTAGCGATAACAAAATCTACATGTAGCATTTGAAAGTTCTTCAAAATTATCCCACATATTATTTAATGCTAAACACAAAATCGACCCCGGTGTATAGGAGATTCATTGTTCGGAATGCAATAGCGCGTACGTAGACAGGACGAAGTATTTTAACTCGTTTCAGAATATTTTCGTGCCTTTCGTCTTAAAAAAGACACAATTTCATTTTCTAACCATTGTCTAGAATGTATTCCCCGAAATAGGTAATCTGAAAATCTAATTGCAACAAATCCCTGAAACTCAATCTCTTGGAGCCATTAAATGGCTCAAACAAAGCAAAACAATTTTGAAACAAAGCCGCAATCCATCAGTTAATCTCCTTTAGGAGCAATCCGACCCAATCTTTTAAAAATATTTTTTAAACTAAGATAATTGTCTCCCCCATCAAAAATCTTGTTATAAATGCAATCTCATTAATTTTTAATCCACTTGAAAATGACCCTCTGTAGTAGAAACTCGAGTGTAAATTTTGTAGATTTATATAGCTTCACAAGTTATATAATATTTTCTCATAGATTATATAGATAGAGATTGTATTGATATTTAAGATCCGAAGAGAATATAAGAAAACAATTGATTTATTTCGTGATTTAAAACATTTTTGAAAAATTTTGATCTCAAAAATATATGTAGTTGTAAATTTTACGAAAAAATGGCAATTTGAAAATTAAAAATATCAATAATTATTCATGTCTACAAGAAGAACAAATGAACATAATTGAGTGAAATTAGCACAATTTAAATAGTTTTAACGCAAATATTTCACATTGATAGTCACAAAATTGTTAAAAAAAAACTTTTAGAACAAATAGGAATCCTAAATTCCACAAAAATTCAAGAATTTGTAAAGTTTGTATGAAAAACAATTGAACCCAATCTAATGATTTTGTGGTTAAAAATGTTTTCGCAATATTTTATATTCATAAAGACTAAATTGTGTATTTTATAAAACTGGCAAATTAACAAAAGTCGATGGTCGATGGAAAACGGTGTAGAAATTATAAATATAACAAAAAAAAGTATGCATGAAGATGTGATTTATTTTGGTTTTGTAAAGATTTTTGCCAAATTTGATATTCATTCTCTCCGATTAAATTTTTTCGATGAATTTACCCTGCGATCAATTTTCTGTGTTCCAACTTTTGGATTAGATAATTTTAATTCAAGATAAAAATTTTCAAAATGAATATTTAAAATCTTGGACTACTTAGTTTAAAATCGAAACTTGAAATTTCAAATTTAAGTCTATTGTCACCAAAGTAATGAATAAATATTCAAGCACCATTAGTAGTATTAAATTAAAAAAATCTGCAACTAGTAATAACGGAAGAAGTTCTGAAGAGAACAGAAGGTGTAATCTTAAAACTTCCTATAGAAGTAGCCTGTTTCATAGAAGTAGCCTAGAAAAGTCTATTTCTTATATAGTCATCATTGCTGTATGTGGTTGCGTGTATTGATCGTGTAGAAGCTAAATACCGTTGTTGCGGTGTAAATATCGTAGTTAGCTGCAAATCAATGTTTGTGAAATGCATGATGACACCATTTTCCAAAACGGCCAAAGCACTAAATAATTTCAGAAAAGAATATTGAAATGAAGGTTTAAATTCAAAGTCGTGCCAGTGTTGATGCCTTCATATCGCATATATAATAAATATTTAAATAAATCACTTTATACTCGGATTTTACAAATATTTCGATATAATATAATTTTTGCTAATATCTTGAGATAATTGATATTAAAAATCTTTATGCTTGTTTATACCTAATTATATAGTTACAGGCAAAAAAAATGGCTATATTTCCGGTACGGCATTTATAAAAATTCCTATGTTAGAATAATTTTTTAACGAATTGCAAAGTAATTCTGTAACTCATTTGTACATCTGGCCTTATAAATTTTGTTATTAATATTTTTCATGACTCCATGGGTCGTCAACATAAAAGTAGGTGAAGGAATCTATCTGATTTTGTGGAAGGAATATGTCAGCGGCAAATAACTTTCTTGTACTCATTTATATGTAAAAGTTATTTTCTCAGACAAACAATATTTGACTATTTGCCTGCATATTTTACCAGGCAAATAGCGCCACCCTACAAAATAATAACAAATAGAAATCAACATAAAATGAAATTCGCTATAGAAAATACTGTCTTCTTTTCTCTATGTAATATCACTTCTTTTCTCCATGTAATATCGAAATAATAAACTTGATAGTAAAAAACATTTATATTTTCGAAATTTCCTTTTGTCAAAAAATGCTGAAAATTCCTTACCAATTGCATATATCCATGATATAAAAAAGTATTTGTAGAACTTTTATAACAAGGTTTAAAACTTGGATGCGTTGGAGTCGGTTAGATATGCGAATATTTGCACATAATAGGCGCCAAGCGCGTGGGGGAAATTACGATCGGAAACATCCTTACAGTATAACAAACAAATAAAGGACAATTTCGAATCCCATTATGAGCTCGCCCATCTTAGTCCGACAGTAGCGTTTGTGCTAAAATCCCTCGATTGACACGGTTCTAGGAAAATTCACCACCCATTTGCTTGAATTTCATCGCATATGCAATTATACAATTCAAGGCTAATTAAACAAAAACTGTCAAATTGGTAGAATATAGTAGACAATATAAAAAATAAAATAGACCATACAATTGGAGATCTTCTGTTTTGATGATCTATGATCATTAAAACATTCTATTGAGATATTTCATGACTTTTTTCTATTGAGATATTATAAGCTATAAATTCATCTGATTGTCTAGCTCCAAAGTCATCTGATCTAATTGACATAATATATAAGGTTTTTGAAAATCAGAAAGAAATATTAAGAAATATTAATATTAATTGATTCTTAATTCTATGAAGATTTGAATATGTTAAATTTTACGTACCAGTAATTGACGCTTTCAATAGAAAATAATTTTAAATTGAGCAGTAAAAGTTAACACTTTTTTTTCACTCAATTTATTGTGATTTAAAAATATAAATTAGTAACATTTAAATAATAGAGATAAGTAAATGGTGGATTATATGTAAAGTGCATATATTTTTTTATTTTTTGCATATATATATATATATATATATATATATATATATATATATATATATATATATATATATATATATATATATATATATATATATAATTATATATATATATATAAATATATTTAATTATGTGGACGAAGTACATTGATTAGAGGTAATTAACGATAATTAGTAATTGCTTATATTGCATATTTGGACATGCTCGTGCATATTTCATCAAAAACCACATATTCCTCCATATTTAAGTCGTTATTACATTTTTTCTCTGGAAATACATACCGACCACCCACAAAATTAATAATATACAATGAAAAAGTTAAATAATGTAAATTTAAAATCATTTTTACAAAAATATTGTAAACATAATATACCCGACGAGAGTAACTTAAAAAAAAATAAGGAAATTCTTATAATAATCAAACAACGTTGGATATTAGACAACTACTCGGCAATAATTTTATTTATAAAATTATTAGTACCGACAAATGTGGCCGTTATATTGCCCATTTGTTCGATATTTCGTTGTTACCGATTTAATTAGTAATGTCAAATATTTTTAAAGGCCCCTTTGAGAGTCCAATTTTATAAGGAGCGACATCAGAATGTGCAATTGCCTCCTCAACCTATAATTACCAGATGTGGTACGTGGTTAGACGCAGCAAATTTTTATGCTGATAATTTTGCCGGTAGTCAAGATATAATTCTCGAAATCAGTTATTCCAGCGCCGTTTTCGAAAATTGCAAAAACTTGTTAAAAATACGAACCTGCAACCAGCACCTTGTATTTCATAAGGCAATTTCATAACTATTGCTTAGTCTCAAACTCTATTCACACACTGAAAACAAAAGGTTTGCCTATACAGAATCAATTGAAATTATAAAAGAATTTTATTTCAGAATTTGAAATTATAGAAGAAATCCCTTAAAAAGTTAAAGGAAGAGTAGGTGAATGTATAAACAAAAAATTTAAAGCGGTAATACAATAAAATGAGGGATTTTTAAAATTAAAAATATCAACAAAATCTTAAAAGGCGAAATAGTAGATGATATTAATTTTAATTTTGATTTATACATAATTGTAAAATTGAAAAATAAACCAATTTCTTCTGTAGATGTTGATAGACATTTTTCGATTTATAAACATATGTTGTCAGAGAGGAGACAAAAATTTCTGTTAAAATTTTTAACACTCGATTATCAATTGTTACATAAATATGTTGTACAAAAACCGGATTTGTTTGTGAATTGATTAGTGGTCAAGTTTAGATATAGTTTGAAATAAATAGTGTACCTATATTTTTGTTTAGTTAATAATTTTTAATTAAAATTAAGAAAATTTTGTATGAATAAAAATGTTAGATGGCCATAATTATTGGTACCTTTTCTTCAACAGTTTTTCTCAAAGTTTTGCATATTGTACTGCATATATGGTCGAATTGAGTGCATATTTCCTCAAAAATCGATGCATATATATATGCGCATATATTTCGGTGCATACCGAATTTTATGGTGCATTATTTTTTATGGTGAATATAATCCGCTCTCTAGAGATAAGTGATAATTTTTTTTTCAAAGTACCTTTAGGAAATATTTTATTTTATTTATTATTTTGTTAAATATTGGATACATTATTAAGATACAAAACTATCTTGCCTTTATTTCGTATCTCAAACGACCACATTTTGATGTAAACAATACAATAATTAAATGACCACCTCAGCCTCATTTGCAGTAGTGAATTCAATGCATTCAATATTGTAAGGCTTTTTCAAATAAATCAGGCCTAATGCCTGATGAAAATAGCAAAGTTGTTATTATTATTGAAATTTTATTTTGAGATATTTGCACCTTTGGTAGCACTAGCTCTTAAAGCAGCAATATTCCTTTGACTTGTTGCGATTGTTTATCGTAATTTATTATGGTGAAGAGTAAAATCCTTTTTGCAACGATACGACAAATATCAATAAGAAAACTATATAATTCAATGAATTACTACGTTTCGATTCACTCTTGACTTATAAATATATAAATATATAAATATATAAATATATAAATATATAAATATATAAATATATAAATATATAAATATATAAATATATAAATATATAAATATATAAATATATAAATATATAAATATATAAATATATAAATATATAAATATATAAATATATAAATATATAAATATATAAATATATAAATATATAAATATATAAATATATAAATATATAAATATATAAATATATAAATATATAAATATATAAATATATAAATATATAAATATATAAATATATAAATATATAAATATATAAATATATAAATATATAAATATATAAATATATAAATATATAAATATATAAATATATAAATATATAAATATATAAATATATAAATATATAAATATATAAATATATAAATATATAAATATATAAATATATAAATATATAAATATATAAATATATAAATATATAAATATATAAATATATAAATATATAAATATATAAATATATAAATATATAAATATATAAATATATAAATATATAAATATATAAATATATAAATATATAAATATATAAATATATAAATATATAAATATATAAATATATAAATATATAAATATATAAATATATAAATATATAAATATATAAATATATAAATATATAAATATATAAATATATAAATATATAAATATATAAATATATAAATATATAAATATAATTGCTTGTATTTTATTGCATTTTGTTTTTAAATTTAATTTTATATTGAGATTAATGATAAATCCATACTGATGAACCCAACACGCAGAAACGCGTCTATGGATGTTCATTATTATTTGTTTTTTCAGTATTTTTAAATTAAATTTAAATAATTTTTTAAAATCCTTGTAGGTTAGGATTAGATTGCATTAGATTCCAAATATTTAGAAAACAACTGTTATTGTGTAATGTTTTCTTAGTGGGTTTGAATTTAGTAGACAACTTGGTAATATAAGAATACTTGAGATCCGTGTCATTTACAAAATAAAATTATCGCTTTGCGTCGTCTTGCATGTTTTGAACAATTTTTATTGATTAGATTAGCCCCGCTGATCATCTATTACAAGAATTCTTCAAAATAAAATAAAGAAATTCATTATTAGTAAACATAAGTAAAAATATTTTACTTTTCTTGTTGTACACAAAAAATATAACAGAAAAAAGGCACGTCAAAACAATTAGGTTTTGATTCACAAATTGAAAATATATACATGTTGGCAAAGAAATCACTGTTATTATATCGTGGGCGCGTGTGCTAAAAGAGTTAAGTCAATTTGGATAGTTTGCTTACTAAATCACTAGAGATGAAGAAACTAGAGCCTAAAAATATTCAAGAGCCATTATATAGCATAGATTAGAATGAAATCAGGAAAATATAAAGTGTGAAACAAAAATTTTTCGATTTCGGAGGTGAAATTATTAAAAGTGAAGACAGTCTTTTTTATTTCTCAATTATCGTTTACTGACATAACCCCGTATTCACACGCGCCCAGGATATTACAAATGAAAAGCTGACTAATACATCTAGATATACATCAAATCGATATTTGTTTTCAATTGTTACATCAAATCAATAAAAAATGTCACATTTTTTAGATCAAGTTAATTACAAATAAATTGTATTAATAAATAAATGTTTCAGGCAATGTGAAAATCGTATTAACTCATAATTGAGATGACATATTATATATAATCATTATAAATGATTTACTAAAAAAATTCTATTCTACTACTAGTCATTATATGTAAAATATCCATTAAGAATAAATCTTAACACTTAAATATAAACACTGGACAAAACTGAACAAATATTATTAACTAAAATCTATATCATCAGGTTTAGCAATTAATTTGACATAACAGCACAAAACATAACAGCAAAATTATACAAAATTAAATATAAAAAGCTGTGCTAATTAAGTAGAGTTGTATTTAGTGTGAAATGTTGAGTAAATGTGTATGTCTTTCGTTTAAAATTTAGTTGCAAATTTTATAAAATGTTTAATGAAAAAAAATTACCAATTAATAATAGAAAGTCGTTTATTCCCATTTGTAAGAAACTTTATTTGAAAACCGCTGGTAAGCTAATTAAGAGGTCGGTTTAAAATCGTATTTGCATTAGTAAACGCAGTTTAATACTACTGTACTGAAAAAAAAAACTTATTTAAGATTTTCTGCATTCACATTTTCATCAATATTTTAAACTGACAGTATATTAAATTTTCTTATATTTATTATTGAACTAGTTGCTTAGTTTTGTTAATGTTTGTATATAACTTAAGTCAGTTTTGTAATATTTGCGTTCATGAAAATGAAAAATCTTGTAACCAACAGAGACCTACACATGGAAATCAGAATCAGACTCGTAAGATGTTACGTCTTCACAACGCTTCAATACGGAATGGTGGTATGGATGCTCTAAAAACAAGATACGGATAAAATCCAAGCATTCGAACTATGGGTGTACCGACGTATGTTCAGAATAGCATGTACCGAGAGGAAAACAAATGTAGCAGTATTTACCCAGATGAATAAGGAACGAGAACTCATTAAAATAATAAAAACCAGAAAACTACAATATGTGGGCCACGTCATGCGAGGAGATTGTTATGAATTACTACAACTTATTATGCAGTGAAAAATATTAGGAAAGAGGAGTCCGGGACGGATCTCCTGGCTCAAGAATTTGATGAAGTGGTTTGATTGCTCCTCTATAGACCTGTTTAGAGCAGCAGTGTCAAAAATAAGAATTGCCATTATGATAACCAACCTACGTTAGCAGAAGGCACCCTTAGAAGAAGAAAAACTTCCTTATCCTTTCGCTCTGGGCCTGTCTTCTTTCTTGCGTCCATGCGCTTTTTAGTTTCAAACTCTTAGCTGTTGGATTCTTTGATGTGAAGTTATGTGAATTTATTTACTGCCTGTATTTAGTTCGTATAGTTGCCAATGGGTCTATATTGATTACTGAGAGGTCATTTTGGGTGTCTACCAGCCAGCGTACTTTGGACTGTCGGGTTCCATTGATGATGTGGAAGATTTTCTTGGTCAATCCAGTCATCCATTCGTACTATATGACCGTGGAATTTCAGACGACTTTTCCGTGCAACTGAGGAGAATCGTTCTGTCAGGGAATACAGTTCTTGTGATCTTTTACGCATCCAGATACCATCTCGTACCTTGGGTCCAAATATTTTTCTCAGTATCTGTCGTTCTACTTTCTCAATATCATTGATCAAGATGGTAAATAATGAAGTCTCAATTGCATAGAGAGCTTCTGGAAGAATATGGAATCTGGATGAGTATGGTAGTGACGGAGTTTTGCTTTGGTAGATATTGATTTTTTGTTGTACATATTCCAGTTGATTGTATAAGCTTTGCGTAACTTTTTTGCACGTGTTTTGTTAGCCATTCTATCCTTGTCAGTGTTTCCAATTATTTCACCTAGGTACTTGAAGTGATTAACTTGTATGATGTTGCCATATTTGGTTGCAAGATGTATCATATTTGAGATCTTGGAGTCTATGTATTGCGTTTTCTCGTAAGAGATTTGAAGGCCGGTTCTGATGGCGATTTCATGAAGTTCCTCGATAACGTGTTTGGCTTCTTCAGTAGTGTGGGTGATTATTGTAAGGTTGTCAGCAAAAGCGAGCTACTTTATATTGATTCGTGTGTTCTTTGTTCCCATATATTCTCCAGGTACTTCTTTCTCCCATATTTTAATTATCTTATCTAGTACCAGGTTGAAGAGGAGTGGGGACAATCCATCACCCGGTCTTACTCCAGTAATAATTTGAAAAGGCTCGGAGATTTCACCCATGGAAATTACTTTAGATGTTGTGCCTGACAAAGTCTGTTCGATTAACATGGTTGTTTTACTATCCACACCGTATTCATGAAGTATATTAAACAGAGTTATGCGGTCAATCGAGTCATAAGCTTTCTTGAAGTCTACGAAAGTGACAGCTGTGCAGTTCGGCTGGGTATGTTGCAGTATCATCTTTAGGTTCCATATTTGTTCCGCGCATGATCGGTGCGGTCATGCAGTACTTTAAGGTAGTCCAACACAACATATTATAGACAACACTGGACTCTCGAGTGTTGTCTATAATATAAACAAAACTGTTTATAATTAATATAATAATTCCCCTTATTTAACGTATTTGAAATATATATATATACATATATATATATATATATATATATATATATATATATATATATATATATAGGGGAATTATTATATTAATTATAAACAGATTTGTTTATATTATAGGCAACACTCAAGAGTTGAGTGAACACTGATCAATAAGATCGATGGAAATTCGGTTGATGCGATTAGGATAATTTTCCCATTTCGTCTCAAAATGGACTGTTTCCAGGATAATCGAGTGAGTGCATTATATAGGTAGTACACACAAACACACACTAATACAAACACATTTATAATTAGACAAACAATTAAAAATCTGATACAGTGTAGGGAACTAGTTACATTTCACCTATAGAATTATATTATTTAACTTTATTAAATCTAACATAATAAACTTCATTTAATCCACTAAGATCACAACAATCAGGTATTTCAGCATGCTAACAAGACTTATTCTTATATTTATGACAGACATCATGATGAATCTGTCTAATGAATGGCAAAATTATCACAATAATAACTTTATAACTATTTAATTTAATTAATTTACTATAAATACCGTATTTGCCGGTGTTTGTTTAAGAGGCATTATTTTTGGAAAAAAAAATGCGCGTTATACACCAGCAAATACGCCATCTGGCGCCATGCGCAACACGCATTTAAAGTACCTACTCATGCAACAGCGCGATTATTTTATAATAAACTAGCATCACCGGATCCGGTGAGCGGATCTGGTATATTTGTAACGAAAACGGTAAACGTTTAGTGAAGCCGGATCCGCCGGATTAGCGGATCCGGTTTTCCGGATCGCGATCCCTACTAATTAATAATCTAGTGTTATCTAATCTTGTATTTTATAAACTTGTTTGGTCTTATCAACTTTTGTCCATGTTTTTAGAATCTAATTTCTTGTCCAAGAAAATGTTGAAAGGTCTATATAGTCCGAAACGTGGTAATCATTAATTTTATTGTAATTAATAAATGCGTGATTATTTGTAATATAGATAATTGTTATAAAATAAAATACAATTTAAAATACTCTATTCATTCATACATGTTACAATATTTGAAGTTACAGGTTACGAAACAATGAACTTTGATTATTGAAGTAACTGAAATTTTAGACTTAGTTACAAGATGACAAAGAATTCAAACATAATAATGCTTCCATCACATCATCCTTTAATGATGTGTGCGATTTGATCATTATAATACCTGCTGTAGAGAATAATCTTTCAACGGGTACTGATGCTTCCATTATCTTGAATAAATCCTTGGCCATCATGGATAGAGTGGTAAAATATTTTGATTTAAATCTTCTTTTTTCAGTATTAAATACTCATCAAAATCAGCTTTCCAGTATTTTGAAGTTTTTGCTGAATTATTGTACAGATTATAAATATCGATACATTTTTGCCTAATGAATTCCGTTCAGAAGACTGCTTTAGACGATAAAAACCACGCAAATGTTGATAACCATATGATTTACGTCTTTGCAAGCCAGAATATGGCATAAAGTATTTGGTGACTAATCTAAACAAAATGATCAACATATTTCTTAATAAAATATAAAAATACAATAAAATGTTCACTAAAAAAAAATACGAAATTGCTTTGCGAACAACTAAATATATATAAATTCTATACTTGTTTCAAAAACTATACAATGATGGACAAAGCAGTACATGATGGAATAAAAAAAGATAATATTTAAAAAAAAACAATACTGCCGAAGATAGTATAAGATTGCAAATAACTGTATATGATTGAACAAGAGATAAAGCAGTTAAGACTAGACAAGAATATTTATCTAGACATATTTAATACAATAATTATATCTTTTCGATATTTTTAAAGAAAATAATTTGATTTTATTAATTGCTAGTTTTAAAATAATAGTTTTAGGAAAATTTAATAATTATAATAGAATGATTTTTCGGAAAATCGTGGTTTTGTCATTGTAGACAGATTTGCGATTGTTTGAACCGGTGTTCGGATGACCGGGAGTTGGAATATTTCCTATGCGTACTTGCAAACAAATTATCTAAATTTATTTTTATTATAATTTATAAAAATATCTCAAAACAAAACTATTACATTCCATATCAACTTTAATTGAAACATTTCATATATCTCTTGAGAATGGCAAATATTAGTTTGCCGAAACGTCGAGAATCTGGTTCTTTTCAGAACCAACCCTCAACATCAACGCGGAATCCCCGAGAAAACAATACAACACAGGTATCTATCCGCGAAAACCTCAAATACAATATTATAAACCTCCACGGGGAGGAAATTTACCACCTCACCCGTAGTTCCGAGAAACTACGGACAAAGCGCTCTCAATTATTATGCGCTTTAGCATTTTTACGTCGCTGTAGAGATACAGACATAACACCCGTCTGTATGAGGCTATCACACCAAAATCCGACAGCCAGGTCAAACAAAATACTACACAACGCAAGCCAAGCTTTGCTTCGGGACGAAATTCAAACCAAACGACAGAAACTTGACACCATCAGTCAAAATATCCTGACAACCCACATAGCTCTAACCACTACGCTACACCCTTTCCTCTGGCAACAGATAGACTTAATATCTAACAACAGAGACGAACAGAATAGATTATTAATTACCAATAGACAGAAAGAAAAATACAACCTTCTCAGACGGAGACAAAAACCTGCACCAAAACCACTCAACATCGACAAAGTGGTTTACAATCTTTTAGACCAGCCCCTAGACGAACCTACCAAAACAGTACTGGCCAAGGGCTTTAACTTTGCAATAGCACCAACTCGCCTTCCCAAAGAAGACATAATCACTGGTGTCGAGACTGCTATCTCACAACTCCCTGCCACATTAGCCGAGACAATAAGACAGGAAACATGCCACATTTTAAGATCTGCCAAACCACCGACAAGAAACATCTCATACGAGGAATTCAAAGCCCTCCAGGCACTAAGAGAAAACAACAGCATTGTGATCCTACCAGCTGACAAGGGAGATTGCTCTGTAGTCATGAACAGTGCTGACTATAAACAAAAAATGACCACAATCTTAGATGATCCAGCTTATGACCCTACAACCTATCTTGAGAAAACTACCAGACAAAAGATCCTAAGCTCTAGCATTGACAAGGAAACAATGAATTACCTTATACCAAGGGAGAAATCTTCACGGTGTCCCAAGATATATGGTTTACTAAAGATCCACAAAGATGGAGCCCCACTACGACCAATAGTAAGCTCCGTTGGTTCACCGGTCCAACTTCTTGCGAAACATTTAGCAAAATGTTTACAACCATACCCCGAAGATTGTGATTCCTATGTCCGCAATGCTGAACACTTCATAGACATACTGAAAAATCAACAACTCCAGCCCGGCCACCTCCTTGTGAGCTTTGACATTGTATCTTTATTCACACAAGTACCGGTCCCTGAGGCCTTAAACATCATAAGATCAAAATTAAAACCAGAAAAGTATGTATCAGATCTGGCAGAACATTGTTTAAAGAATACATATTTTAGGTACGATGGTCAAATATACAAACAAGTCCTAGGAGCACCAATGGGTTCACCTCTATCCCCAGTAATATCCAACATATTTCTTACAGATTTTGAGGAAAAGGCAATCTCATCAGCCACACTGAAACCCACACTCGGGTTAAGATATGTTGACGACACATTTGTAATCTGGCCCCACGGCAGACCAGAGCTGGACAAATTCCTTAACCATCTTAACTCCCAACACGACCAAATTAAATTCACAATGGAGATAAAAAAGCATCAACGACTTCCTTTCTTGGATGTTTTGGTACAGAAGAAACCTGACAGCACTTTGAGTCACACTGTGTACCGGAAACCAACCCACACAGACAGATAACTGAACGCTTCTTCGCACCATCATCCCAAACAACTAGCATCTGTAGTCAACACTCTGACCACGCGATCCAAAAGACTAGCCGATCAGCTTAACTTACCGAAAGAATTGAGGAACTTACGAGAAGCTCTTTCTTCAAATGGATATCCAAACAGCTTAAAATCCAGAGCTTTCCGTCGTACAGAGAACAGTAGCCCTAGAACTGAAGAACGCCAGAAACCCGTTAGCACAGCATACCTACCATATGTTCATGGATCAACTGACAAAATCGCCAGAATCCTTAAAAGACACAACATCGACACCATTTTCAAACCTAACCAGAAAATATCCTCCATGCTAAGCAGCGTTAAAGAACCATCCCGTTAGAATCCCATGGAATTAACGGAATACCTTGCGGAACATGTGAACGAACCTACATTTTACGTACCAATAGAAAAATATCTGCTAGGGTTCAAGAACATGTAGTTTCAGTCAGACACAGAGAGAAAGTTTCATCGGCACTTGTCCAACACACAAACACCGGTCACTGGATGGACTTTAGAAATTCAAGGACTGTTGCACAGATTAGCCACGAAATTTCACGAGTATACAGAGAAGCCATAGAGATAGAAAAACGAGACTACTGCATGAACACGAGAGACGATTCCTTGAGACTGCCCCCAGCATGGCGACCGATCATATCCACCCTCAAAAT
The DNA here is from genome assembly GCA_944588485.1 of Phosphuga atrata. Taxonomy (NCBI): domain Eukaryota; kingdom Metazoa; phylum Arthropoda; class Insecta; order Coleoptera; family Silphidae; genus Phosphuga; species Phosphuga atrata. The sequence goes on along the minus strand of CALYMW010000439.1, from coordinate 76,756 downwards.
GCAATCCCAGACACCCCAGACTCATGTACGACCAACAAGGCAAACAAACAACCGAACCAAAGCACCGCACACAACGCGCATGACCCGAAGCCAAACAGCTATAAGTAGTCGCATCGCACGAACGAGCTCTCAGTATGCGTCTAACGGTTGACCCGCACGGTCGCATATATCTGTTGAGAATGGCGAATGTTAGTTCGCCGAAATGTCGAGAATCCGGTTCTTTTCAGAGCCAACCCTCAGCATCAACGCGGAATCCCCGAGAAAACAATACAACACAGGTATCTATCCGCGAAAACCTCAAATACAATATAATACATATATATATATATATATATATATATATATATATATATATATATATATATATATATATATATATATATATATATATATATATATATATATATATATATATATATATAGATATAGACTATTTATAGAGATGGAATAATTTTCACATTAAGGAGTGGTTAAAAAAATTAGATATATTGAATTCGTCTTGTACAAACTAAGCAATTTTCTTGGGTACAAAACTTTAAAAATGAATTATTATACTCTTTTTCAAAGTATCGTAAATTATGGTATCATAACATGGGGTGATGCTCATAACAATATAACAAAATATCTATATTCTATTCAGAATAGATTTATAAATAAGATTTGATCTAAAAGTAATGATACCCCTCTTAATATTAGCGAGAATTTTATTTTAAGCTCAATGTTATACCACTATGAAGAGTGCAATTTATCATATAAAAATAATTCTAGCAAATCTAGAAATAAAACAATAATATTAACAAAACTAAAAAAATCTATTTACTATAAAAGGTTAATAAATATGGTAAGGTTAATAAATACAATTTTGGTGCTAAAACCCTTGTGCGAAAAACTCACACCGAACAGAATTATGTAAGAGGTGAAATCTATAATAATCGAGCACACAGGTTTTACCCAACGCGATATTGTTGCAATAATTATGTGTCCTCCAGATATGATATACGCGATTTTTATTCTCGTTTTACGAAAAGTGGTGAAATCTTCAATAATTGAAAATAGAAATTTTAAATGACGCAAAATGTTTCCAATAATTATGTGCTCTCCAGATATGCTATTTACGATTTTTGTGCTCGAACCCTTGTACGAAAAAATCACCCCGAACTGCATGAGCCCGAATAGGTGAAATCTATAATAATCGCGCACAAAAATTTTAACCGACGCAATATTATTGCAATCATTATGAGTTCTCCAGATATTATATTCACAATTTTTGTGCTCGCACCCTTGTACGAAAAACTCACCGTGAACTGTATTAGCCTTCAAAGGAGAAATCTTTAATAAACGAGAAAAGAAATGTTAATTGACTCAAAATTGTTGCAATACTTCTGTGCTCTCTATATATGCTATTTAAGATTTTCGCGTTCGCACCCGTGTACGAGAAATTCACCCCGAACTCTATTAGCCTTAGGAGGTGAAATCTTTAATAATGGAGCACAGAATTTTAAAACGCCAGGAAATTGTTGCAACTATTATGTGCCCTCCAGATATGATATTCGTGATTTTTGTCCTCACACCCTTCTACAAAAAACTCGCTCCGAACTGTATTAGCCTTAAGAGGTGATATCTTTAATAATCGATCACAGAAATTTTATCTGACACTAAATTGTTGCAATAATTATGTGCTCCCCAGATATGATTTTCGCGATTTTTGTACTCGCACCCTTATACGAAAAACTCACCCTGAACTGTATTAGCCTTAAGAGCTGAAATCTTTAATAAACAAGAACAGAAATTTTAAATGACGCAAAATTATTGCAATAATTATGTGCTCTTTAGATATGATATTCGCGATTTTTGTACTCGAACGCTTGTACGAAACTGTACTGTTCACATGTCTTTCTGGGATAAAACCATCGTATCTAGAGGTTCACAGAACACAGATTCACACTCTTACAATTAGTCATAAAAAAAATTCAGAAGAATAAGTTTATTGTAACTGTAATAAAATGTGAGCACATTTGAACTAAGCTGAACGCGAATTTTAAAAGGCTGAAAAATACTGATGGTGGAAAAGTAAAGTGGTCGGAAATATGTTGGATGAGATTTTAGAAAAGCGACCCATATAAGTTATTTTACAAAACTACAACGAGTTGCTACTTTGACTTGCTACTTTGTGAAAGCATCTGAAATATGGTTCTTTTTTATCTCTTTATTAATAGGTCTGATAATTAAGACACGTAGCTTTTCACACACACATTTTCACATCCACACAACAGGATGCGCCATTCAAAACATTTGATTTTTCACAGCAACTGGGAAGACCGAAAAACTTAAGTAATAACTAGTTAGCACCACTATATAAAAAACGAGACCACTCACAAACATAAATTGTAAGTTCTTAAAAAAGTAAGTTCAATTTTTACCACCATAGTTATTTTAAATTATAAAACAATATAAATTGTAATATAAAAATTAGTGAACAAAGATTAAAAGTTTACTTTTTTTTTGGTACCAAGTTCCTTTAGGGACGTCTCGGTAGGAGCGATTCGGCAGAAAACGTTACGTTACGTTATATGCCTATCTCTTTCTCTCAGTGTATATTTCTATACCGCGCGCTCACTCTTTCTTTTTTTTTCTCGCTGTGTATATTTCTATAATGCGTACTCTCTCTGTTTCTTTGGCAGCGTGACAGACGAGCGTGGCCGGTTTATAACCTTAACACCTAACCACCTGACATACGTCTCTCAGACCCAAAGTAGCAGTAATTTTCTCACCAGAGATGTATGGCAGGTGGTTAAGGGTTAAAACTAAACAAGAAAAAAAATTGTTCAATGATATTTTTTTGTTGTTTCAAATCATAGGAGAGTTATATTGTTTATATTATACTCATTATTTTAATTAGATTTTGAGAAATGGAAAGTCAAGAAAGGATACAAAGGATACTGAAAAAAGGTAGGTTTATAAAAATAAAACTCTACAATTTGAAGCAATTGTTAACTTTTTACACATGTTTGTCCAACATGTAATTTGAGTGATTGATATTTACTATATTTATATATATCGTAGGCATATAGAGAAATAAGTCAGATTGTTTAGAACTTAGCCATTGCATGATCTGTTGCCAGTTCGAGTAGTTCATCTAATTCGTATAGCTCATGAAATCTCATGCCAGCTCAGCTAATGAAATTTTAAGAGAAACTTGTTTAACTGGCATTTACACTATCTTACTTGCTGATTCGACGTTTCCAGAAATGCCTAAATGCTGTCATCTGATAGTATAAAGCTACGTGTCTTAATTATCAGACCTATTAATAAAGAGATAAATAAAGAACCATATTTCAGATGCTTTCACAAAGTAGCAAGTCAAAGAGCTCATCAAGTATTTCAAATAGAATACACGAACTGTCGGCAGATCATGCATTAACTCGGTTTTACACAATCTAACACAGCGGTCGGGGAACTTTATTAACCATTACCCAAAACTATTTTTGCCTAAATTAATATAGCCGCCTCATTTCGAAAAGAAGAAAATCAATGTAAATTTAAATTAAACTTTATTTATTGAATTAATTTACACGGCAAATAAAAAATGTTACATGAAAATAGTAAGTGTGTAAAATTAATTGAAAACTTTCCCCTTTCATGTTTTGGAGAAATGATGTTACTTCATGTTTGATACAATAACTTCAAAATTGGGGCTTTTTGATGTAAAAGCAATTTGGATACAGTCTTCGGCGTTTAATCGATTTATGTTCTTCATTTTTATGTTCATTAGAGTGGAAAAGCCTTCTTCGCAAAGGTAGGTTGTTGCAAATGGCAGCAACTTTTTTACCGCCTCCCCATGTGCAATTTTGAAGGCCTTTGCAGCGTTTGACAACCAAAAACACGACAGATTTGCTTTGCTCTCAAATTGAATACGTGCTTCAGTATTAGATCGAAGTTCAAAAATTTCCTCTGACAAACCTGGAGGATCTTCTGGTACGCTAGCAATGTCACATTTAAAAGGATCTACAACCCAACTGCCATCTCACTTCTGTATGATAAAGTAGGTCCGTAAATTCAGCTTCGCCGTCCTGGCATAATTCACGAAATAGTCACGTGTTTAGTGCATGTCCTTTGATAGCATTAACATTCTTGATGACATCATGCATGACGGCTTCCAGTGTAGGTTCCAAATATTTTACAAGAAGTGCCTGGCGATGGATCATACAGTGAGTAACTACAATATTTGTTTTTTTTTCACAAAAGCCGAAAAACCATTAATATGACCCAGCATAGCTGGAGCTCCATCAACAGACACAGCAATACAGTTTTCCCGCTTTAAATTAATGCTTTCAGTATTGAAGTAGTCATTTACCTTATTATACACATCAATTCCACGAGATCTCAACTCGAGAGGAGAACAAAACAACAATTCCTCTTCAATTGCATCTGTACCTTTGTAGCGAACATACACCATTAGTTGTGAATTGCTACTAACATCTGTAGTCTCATCAAGATGAATAGCAAAATATTTAGCCTGTTTTAGTGAGAAAATAACCTGTTACGTCTTCACATTTTCCGCCAAGATAAAAATTCTTTCTTTTACAATTCTTGCAGACAATAGCACTGAATTCAGTTTCTTCGCCTCTTTCTGACCACATGTGAACTCTGCCATTTTCACAGCTGCTGATTTAACCAAATCTTCACCAATAGTATATGGTTTGTTGTTTCGGGCAATCATCCAGGCTACTTCAAAGCTAGCCTTTGATGCTGAACGCTGATCAAAGGTACCTAACAAGTTGCTGTCCAATCTTTGCCTTTTAACAGACATTTCTAAATTTACAAAGTATTCTCGTACTTTCAAATCAGTACTTTCTATCAGTACTTATCTTAGTACTTTCAAACATACAACACACTGTACATTGTACCTTTGTCTTCTATTTGTGTAAAACCATAATTAAGGAATTCTTCCTGGTATGTTATTTTCCTATTTCTATTTGCTGCCATCTGAAAGGTGGCAGAACCAGTGGTTGAAAAACGCTTTCATTAAATTAATTTTTTAAATGGCAGCTTACCTGGATCGTTGAAATTAGTGATGATATGATCTGCCTCGTCAACTATAAACTCAAGCGCTCGAAGACGTGTGAGCATCACGAGGGTCTCTATAATTCTGTATCACGTGCATGTGCATGTACACGATTGCGCGTTCATGCCGATCACCTAATGCGCGATGGTCCAGACGCGCCCTTTGACTTGTTTTAGTAGTGGTGGGGAGTCAGGTGGCCCGGTCCGTATATCTCGCTGAATTGTTTAAGTTTAAGATTGGTTTGTACAAATACTAACACGGTTATGAATTAGCAAATTAGAAAGGAGTTCTTATTATCCCCCAAAATTTTTTACCCTATTTGGGGTAATTTACCCCGGTTCCCCGACCGCTGATCTAACAGATTTCACTATATCACTATGACATTTACATTTTAGAGAGAAAATAGTGAAATCACAAGCTCAGCGTCAAAAAGAGTATCGACAGAGCAAAAATGAAAATAAAAAAAAGGAATTATACAAAATACTGATTCAGAAAACTAGGTAACATAGTGAAATCACAAGCTCAGTTTCAAAAAGAGTATCGACAGAAAAAAAAGAAAAGAAAATAAAGGTAGAATTGGTAAAACCTTCCTACGTTATAGATAATCATACACACTTAAAACAATCGGAACACAGCCTAAATATATAAATATATTCAACCTTTCCGGAGCTCTATAACAAATGCTGAGACTTTTTAGGACTACCAAACACAAATCTCATGTGAAATTTGTCAGTTATTTAATAGCTTTCAGTCCACCTTATTGGCACTCAACAAAAACCGTAAAAATAACATTGTTTTTAAAGTCATGTCTTTCCGATAACTGTAGTAAGTAGCCATCTGCAGACTCTTTTCGAGATTAATAAAACCAAAGCTGCACTGATGAGAGATAAATCTCGAAACGCGTCTCGAAGATCTTACAAGAATTTTACTTCTTCAAATATATGCATCATTTCTTCGACAGCAACTTTATAATTCACCTTACTTAAATGCATGTGAAATCTAGTGCAAGTAAAGTACTTTATAGTGATTCGTAGAAATCGTCTTTATAGTCCTAAAAAGACTAAAGAATATTATAGAGATTCTGAAAGGTTGAATATATGTATATATTTAAGCTGTGTTCCGCTGTAATAAGTTGGTACTTTGTACTGAGTTTGAATAGATTTAGATTGTTTATTCATATTTTCTAGAACATTCAATTAAAATACTTGCGTGCACTTCAAAAAAGTATATGTTCGATTCTGTTAACTTCGTTCCTGACGGCGGTCCCCTGACCGCATACCTTTTTTTATTTTGTAACATAAAAGTGTATAAATTTATTATTGTTTCAAGGCATATTTACATTACCTATAGATTTATGGTTTCTAAAGAATTGAAAAGTGGCGTATGTCCACTTATAGTCATGAAAAACATATTATTTATTTATAACGTAATATTTATTGCGAAATAATTAGAAAACTAATAATAGAATAGCATATCTTATTGCAACAATTTCGATTCCGTTAAAATTTCTGTGCTTTATTATTATAGATTTCACCTCTAATGGCTCATACCGTTCGGGATGAATGTTTCGTACAAGGGTGCGAGGACCAAAATTGCGAATAGCAAATCTAGAGAGCACATAATTATTGCAACAATTTAGTGTCAGTTGAAATTTCTGTGCTCTATTATTATAGATTTCACCTCTTATGGCTCATACTGTTCGGGATGAATTTTTCGTACAAGGGCTAGAGCACCAAAATTGCGAATAGCATATGTAGAGAGCATATAATTATTGCAACTTTTTGGCGCCGGTTAAAATTTGATTGCTTGATTGTTAAAGATTTCACCGCTCACGGCTTAAACAGTTCAGGGTGAATTTTTCGTACAAGGGTGCGATTACAAAAATCGCTAATATCCCATCTGGAGAGCATATAATTATTGCAACAATTAAGGGTCAGTTAAAATTTCTCTTCTCGTTTATTAAATATTTCACCTTTTAAGGCTAATACAGTTCGGTGTGAGTTTTTGGTACAAGGGTGTGAGGATAAAAATTGCGAATATCATATCTGAAGAGCACATAATAATTGCAACAATTTCTTGTCGGATTAAATTTCTGTGCTCGATTATTCAAGAGTTAACCTCTTAAGGCTAATACAGTCCGGGGTGAATTTCTCGTACAAGGGTGAGAACACAAAATTCGTAAATAGCATATATGGAGAGCACATAATTATTGAAAGAATTTTGAATCAATTAAAATTTCTGTTCTCGTTTATTAAAAATTTCACCTCTTAAGGCTAATACAGTTCAGGGTGAGTTTTTCGTACAAGGGTGCGAGTACAAAAATAGCGAATATCATATCTGGAGAACACATAATTATTGCAACAACGTAACAGACATTTAAGCACATTTTGTGGTACCTCTTGCATCTTACATTGGGGATGGATTCGTTCTTATACAGTATAATGCTAGGCTACATGCGGCACATATTGTTACTGAAAATTTAAATTATGTTAATATTCAAGTCATGGTGTTCCGTCCAGACCTGAACCCAAAAGAGCATCTTTGGGACATAATGGGGCACCGGGTAGGTTAGCAGTCAGCATCCACCACCTAACAGCTTAGACGAGCTGCTACAAAGTAGAAGCTACAAAGTAAATTGAACCCTAGTCGAATTCTTTAATAAAGTTAAAAATGTGTTCTCTATTGATACGAACTTTTCTGAAGTCAGAAATTTTTTAAACATTCTTTTTTTTGAATATTTAATAAGAAATATTTCTGAAAACATTTTATGATAGGGTCGGCAGTATAATCCCCGAACGAATTGTAAAACATTTTATTTTCGTGTTTTATGACAGAATTTGCGATGAAAGCTCGAACCATGTTTAACCTAGAAATACACACCAGTCAGGGTATCAACGTCACACAGTCACATGTCCATAAATTCATAGTCCATAAGTTCACGTTTACGTAGTTCAAGTTTTTACCCAAGTTTCATAGTTTGATCGTGTAAAAATGTCGTTAAAGACGAGAAATTTGGTAAATTGTCCTATTTTGGGCGCACCTCAGGAACTAGGTAATGTTATGTTACCAACGTTTGAATGCGTTGTGAAATCTTTCTTGTGGACAAGAAATGACTTGCAGGATAAATCTGTTAATAGAAACCGTCTTATGTTTGAGGCGCCAGACATTGTTGGTAAGCAAGTTGAAAATATATAGAAAAAGGCTAGTATTCCTGTAGTAAGTCACCAAAGAATTGTTGAACTTATTCAAAAATACAATGTCAAACGTGAAAATTTGCTAAACCCTTACAAAAAAAGAAAGGAAGTTGCCTCGTACAAATCTAAATTGGATGCCTTTGCAGCAAACAGTAAACGATTATTTGATGTCGCAGCGTGTAAATGTGCCGATTTTGGTTCATGTATTTGTGGAAAACAATATAAGGTAGGTAACAAAATAATGCTGATTTTATATTCTACAAATTCTCAGCGTCGATTACATTATTTAAAATCTGAAATATAATATAACAGGGACCTCTGAAGGAACAGCCCTTTCTTCTAGATCAGAGATCGTCCAGAGAGATGATAATGACCGGTGTTGATCGGGTAGAATTACAGAAACAAAAAAAAAGAGATAGTAGAACTACCATTAAGGTTGCTGCAGCAGCTTCAACCTCAAAGTCTTCGGAGCCCAGAATTCATTTTCGCAATACCGAGCAAATTGATCCTGCACGTGAAAAGTGTGTAAGACATAAACCTGATTCAAAACATCCCAGTATATCGATGAGCCCATTGCAACCGAATATTCTCAACCGAAATGAACTAATCTTCCAGTGTTAGCTACAACTCTAGACAGATATGGAGTATCAGATAGGGCAGGTGCAGCTATAGCATCAGCCGTTTTACAAGATTATGGGATTATAAATACTAATGACAACCAAAATATTATTGACCGCCACAAGATTAGAAGGGCCCGTAAAAATAAACGTGAAAAAACTCCAAAAAGTGCAAAACTCTATTCTATTTTTGCGTGGCCTGTATTTTGATGGCCTTAAAGATAAAACTTTAACTTTCTCTGGAACCGGAATAAAAACTATTGTAGAAGAACATATAGCTCTAGTAGAAGAGCCCGGTTCCAAATACCTTGGTCACATTTCGCCCCTGAGTGGATCTGCGCAAAATGTTTTGAATAGTATAGCCGATTTTCTGAGATCCTCCACAATTATAACAGATGCTTTGAAATTAGTTGGCTGTGATAGAACCAATTCCAATACGGGAAATAAGGGTGGAACTATTACATTGTTGGAGAAGCGCCGGAAAAGGTCATTGCAGTGGTTCATCTGCCAGCTGCATGCGAATGGACTGCCTCTACGGCATTTAGTACAGCGCTTGGACGGAAATACGACTGGTCCTCGCGCTTTTTATGGTCCTATTGGACGAGCTCTAGACCAATGTGAGAAGCTTCCAGTGGTGAAATTTGAAATAATCCAGAGTATCATTCCATACATTTCGGCCAGCGAGTTAAGCTCAGATAAAAAGTATATGTACGATACATGCCAAGTAATTATGAGTGGCACTTGCTCGGAAAGCATGTCTAAACGCAACCCTGGTAAACTATATCATTCTCGATGGTTAACTACTGGTAATAGAATTCTCCGTTTATATATAGCTAGTGTGAATCCATCGGAAAATCTAGTAACATTAACGACATTTATAGTAAAAGTATATGCGCCGATGTAGTTCTATATCAAGCTGCATTCATCGTGCATTTATGGGGCAAGGCATGTTTTTGAAACGATCCAGTTATGCGAGTACTTACCAGAGGAACTGAAAACTGTAGTGCATGGTGTCATTCAAAGGAATGGATACTTCGGCCACCCCGAAAATTTATTGCTCAGTATGCTATGGGATGAGCGAAAGCATATTAGAAAACTTGCATTCCACAGAATATTGAAGGCAAGAAGTAATGATAATAACATCGGCAAGAATACCGGCATTCGAAGCTTCATTATTCCGAATTTGAATTTTTTTTTTAAAACTTTGGTGCTGCAGATTATCACGAACTTCGAAGATTGGAAAATATTTTTTATAATGAACTTCCCATTACTACACACATATCTGAAGATCAGTTAAAGCAAGTTGTAGATCAACAAGAGTTCTCGATAATTTCCTACACTAAGGATTATCCGTGTCACACACAAGCCGTTGAAAGGGCAGTGAAGCTGGTCAAGCAAGCTTCCAAGACAGTATGTGGCAGGAATAGAAGGGAGAAGTCATCAGAAATACTTTAGATTCCAGAGCACCTATGCCAAAATTTGAAACCAAGAAGGATTTCAATATTTAATAATTTTTTCTCATGTCTCCATTTTTTATTTCATTTTTTTCAATCCTTATAAAAATGTTATGTGTCTCTATAAAAGAAGATAGCTACAGTTTTCTTGAAATTTTTAACCAACTCCTTCCACCCCCCAACGCCATCAAATTTAGACCAGACGAAAAATTTAAAAAATAATTTATTCAATACGGGTGTTCATGCAAAAATTGTACTTTGGTATAGAAAGAGTGTTAATTATTATTTTTAGAATGTTTCGTTATCATCCTTCAGAAAATGTAACAAAATTTTTAAAAACTACAAATTTCGTTTTTGGGGGTAGTTGAAGGGGTGAAGGATAATAACGAAAGATTCTAAAAATAATAATTAACACTCTTTTTATATCAAAGTACAATTTTTGCATGAACACCCGTATTGAATAATTTTTTTTTATTTTCCGTCTGGTCTAAATTTGATGGCATTGGGGGGGGTGGAAGTAGTTGGCTAAAAATTTCAAGAAAACTGTAGCTATCTTCTTTTATAGATACAAATTTTATGCATACAGGAGTTTTAATTTAAAAAAAAATCCCCACCTATAGCGACGCTCCGCCCTAATATATATATATATATATATATATATATATATATATATATATATATATATATATATATATGTATATATATATAAATATATATATATATATATATATAGCTGGTTCAGCCATGTCTGCCTTGAGTCAGAGCATTACAATGGTTCTAAATGACGAAGAGCAACTACTATTAACTAAACTACTGCTGAGATCACTGGTGATGCATTTATTTTAAATTGCATAATGGTGTATGAAATTCTATTTCATACCTATCCTCCTCAATCTCTTAGATATGCCAGGGATATACAATTTTCATTGGAAGATGAAAATTGTTAGAATTTGAATTTGAGAAACTATTAGCAATGGAGGCAATAATGTCGAATGAGAACCTGAAGTATGTCAATTTTTATTGAAATTTTAGTGAAACAAGAAAGATATAATATATATATATATATATATATATATATATATATATATATATATATATATATATATATTTTTAAACTTATTCCTTTTCTTCAAATTAAGTATAAAAAATAAAAAAATAAAGCAAAACACAAATATTAAACATCAAGATGGTCACACAAATAATATAAACCATTTTTTTATCAAGCAAATTGACAAAATAATAATTTTGGTCGTAATAATTATAACTATTTTAAAGAAAGATTTAATAATACTAATTATAATAATAAGTCAAATCAGAATGCACATTGTAAACCAACCCCCATATGGACAAGGACAACTTGTACACCTTCCCAAAATAGAAATTTTCTTAATAAAAATTTGATTAATATACGCGAAGAATTGAATTTAAACGATATTTTTTAAGAGGAAAAGGCCTCGAGCAACGAATACTTAAACCTATCAAATACTAACTTATGTAAACTACCGTTTCGATCAAATCCTATGAACGTAGAAGAGAAAACGGTTTTAAAAAAATTAGTAATTTAACAAATTAGTATCAGAATATTCTGATATCCTCCATATGGAAAATAACCCATTAAGTTTCACAAATGAAATTAAACATAAAATTAATACTTCTGATGAGATACCGGTTAATACTAAAACTTATCATTATCCAGAAATTCATAAAACGGAGGTTGAAAATCAAATTAAGGAAATGTTAGAACAAAAAATAATTAGGCCCTGATATAGCCTTCGCCGATTTGGGTAGTGTCTAAGAAATTAAATGCGTCCGGGAAACGCAATTGTATTAGGGCGATGCTAATATTTCACAACCTTGGATCTTGCATCCGGTTTTCATCAAATTGAAATTGAAGAAGAAGACATACAAAAACGGCATTTAGTACCGAAAATAGTCAATATGAATTTAGAAGTATGGCATTATGTGGCATCAAACGCACCCGCTACATTCCAGAGAGTAATGGATAATGTTTTGCGAGGAATTTTGAATGAAAAATGTTTGGTTTATGTGAATGATATAATTATTTATATTTTTTATAATTATTTACAATTTATAATTATTTATAGCTTAAATAGCTTGTTTTTAATCGACTTAGGGAATCGAATTTTAAAGTTCTGCTTGACAAATCAGAATTTGTATGCAAAGAAGTAGCTTATTTAGGTCATATTGTTACACCGTTAGGAGTTAAACTTTATCCTGAGAAAATAAAGGCTATTCAAAAGTATCCTATTCCCAAAACTACCAAGGAATTTAAAGGTTTCCTCGAATTGTTAGGTTATTATAGAAAGTTTATAAAAAATGTTGCAGCTTTAACCATACCATTAACTAAACGATTCAAAAAGGATGCTATTATTAATATCAACGACTCAGATTATAAAAATTGTTTCTCTTTATGTAAAAATGTCTTAATAGATGAACCTTTGTTACAATACCCAGTTTTTACCAAACCATTTGTTTTGAGAAAAGATGCGAGTAATTTTGCAACCGGTGCAGTATTGTCACAGGGAAATATAGGATCCGAGTTATGAATCTGAATTTAATTACTCAACGATAGAAAAGCAACTTTTTGCTATAGTCTGAGCAGTTAAATATTTTAGACCTTACCTTTTCGGTAGAACATTTCAAATGGTGTCTGATCATAAACCAATATAATGGCTTATGTTAATTAAAGAACCAAATTTGGAATTAGTTAGATGGCGCTTAAAACTGACTTAGAAAGATTTAGATATTGACGATGATAATTGATAATGATGATACATTCGATAACGATACATTCAAATGTTGAGGATTCCATATTTGGTATTCCAATTATAAAAAAAACCTGTTAATGCTGGTGATAACCAAATTATTATATCCGAAGTAAATTATGCCCATTCGAAGGCTAAAAGAGAAAAATTATTTAATAATAAGGAAATGCGTTAATATGTTCAACTCTCGAAACAAATTTTTCGAAAGAATATGTTATACCTAAGATAAAATATCATCTATATTTTAAAAATGCAATATATTTATTGCATTTATTGATATATTGAAGAGTTTTGTGCTATTGCCCAAAAATATTTTAGGAGTACAGAAATTAGCTTTGTTAGGTGTACAGGAAAGTTAACTGATGTAGAAACTGACGACGAGATTGAGGAAACTATTAAAATGTATCATGAAGGAAAGTCGAATCACCGAGGTATAGATGAAACTGAAGAAAAAATTAAGAACATATTTTATTGGCCTAATAGACGGCAAACTATCCAAAAATTCATAAACCAATGCGAAATTTGTCTAGTTAGTAAATATGAAAGAAATCCACTGAAATTATTAGTTAAAAATAAACAAAAACAATCAAAAACTAAAAACAAATATCAGAAGGAACTATCCAATCAATTGATCCAGAATTAAAAACGGCTGAAATAATAAAACGACATCATAATACAGTTGAAAAAATTCACCTGTCTTATATAAAGAGACCGCGAGCTAAATCAAAAACCTTTCAAGAAATTAAAACTTATTAAACTTCCAAAACCTTCTTCAATAATACTATTGAAGTAGTTTTGATATTATTCAATAATATCAAAACCTTCAATAATATTATTGAAAATGAAAATCAAAAATTTCACGCACCTAGCTATTTTTCATTAGCACACTCCGCAAGTTTACATGTAGCAATGAACGCTGGAATCGCATTAGACTTTAAAACTAGGTTTAGAATAGTAGAATTATTATGGAAACCCAAAATTATATTCATCTTCATTCATTTAAAAATATACAACCGATTTATAATCTTATTACGAAAGTGAAATATTATAATAAACCAACGTACGAATGTTTATTTAAAACTGTAGTTAATTTAGTAGAATTGTAGAATTGTAAACGTTAGAATATAAGCGAGTGAACCGGAGAAGTGGAGAAAAAATATTTAAGCACAACTGCGCGCGGGTTCGAGACCGGGTACGATCTTTAAACTTTTTGGTAGCATAGTGAAAATAAATAAATAATAAATAAGACATAGGCAATGGAACACGACAGCAGGCCAAGATCAAACAGTGAGGTTAGAAGTCCTTTTGATCGGTGCGCGAAATTGAGTCGGTCGCCGACACAATTGGCAAAACGTTCCAAAAAAGAGGATTTGGAAAAAAGAGAAATGAGCGTGGGTATCGGAGGAGCTTTGGAGAAGATCTTTGAAGAGCTACGGGAAATGAGGAAGGATTTTAAAACCGTCCAGAATAAGATGGAAGAAATGAGAAGAGAAAATAAAGAACTCGAAGAAAAATTGGAAAGGGCTAGGAGTGAACAAAAGGAAGTAGAGGAGAAGGAAAGGGTGTGGAAAGAGGAAATGATATCACAATTGAAGGCGATAAGAAACGAAAACACCGATATTAAGGGCAGAATAAAGAAGTTGGAGGACGACTACAGAATAGAGAGAGAAAACTCCGTCAGAAGTGGGGAGAATGATCTAGACTCGCTAAGAGAGGAAGTAAAACAACTGAGAGAAATGGAAGAAAGAAGAGAAAGAAAGGAAATAAAAAATAATATTGTGATTCATGGGGTAAAAGGAGAGAGATGGTTAGAAGACGCTAAAAGGTTATTGGAAGAAAGATTTGAAGTAAAAGAAGGGGTAGGAAGCATGTTCAAGATAGGAGACAAAGGTTCGAACCAAGGGCCAATTGTCGCAAAATTGACAAGTTGGGAAGTAAAGAGAAAAATAATGCTAAATAAATATAAGCTGAAGGGGTCTGATATTTTTATCCAAGACGATTTTACTAAGAAAGAACAAGAAATTCAAAAGGATTTGCGACAGAAAGCAAAGATGCTAAAAGATAGAGGGCACAAAGTGAAGATCGGTTATAATAAGATGGAAGTGGATGGAAATTGGGTAACATGGGAGGAGTCACAGAAAATTATGCCAAAAAACTAAGTCTGTTTCAAATAAAAGAGAGAGAGATGGCGAGAAGACACAAGAACAATGATGAACGGTTAACGGAAAATATTAAGATACTCTTTTGGAATGTGGCGGGACTGAAGAGGAAATTGGAAAGCGATAACAGATCTATTATAATGTTTCTCAAGAAATTTCATATAATTGGATTGGTTGAGACCTGGATGCAGGAAAAAGAATGGGAGAGCTGCAAAGGAAAACTTCCCAAAGACTATAGATGGAAATTGCAGCCGGCCCAGAGAGAATATAAGTATGGAAGAGCAAAGGGGGGTATATTAACAGGAGTTAAAAGAAATATCAAAGAGTCAGAAAGAAGACTGGAAGAGGCAGAAGGCGTAGTGTGCAGGGAAGTGGAATTAGAAAAAGCCTACTGGCAAGTGGCCACGGTATACAACAACAAAGGACTGGAAGTAATTAAAGAGGCAATAAAAATGAATGGAGAAGGAACGGTAATGGCAAAGTTACTGGTAGGAGGCGATTGGAATGTTTGAATCGGGGAAGAGCAGTTCCACACAATGGATGGTGAAGGTAGAGAAATAATAAGGAAAGCCAAGGAGGATAAAGTTAGAAATGCAGAAGGGAGAGGGTGGGCGGAATGGGCAAGGGAAAATCAATGGGACGTCGTAAATGGGTGTGTGGAAGGAGACTGGGAGGGAGATTTCACATTTGTGGGGGCAGGAGGGTTATCGACTATAGATCTGGTAGTGGCAAATGACCCGGCAAGGCAGGAAATTAAAGAGATGGAGATAGGAGGGAGAATTGATTCAGACCACATGCCAGTGGCAATAAGCTTGATGACGAAAACAATAATTGCATCTAGGGAGGAGAAATGGGTTACCAGATGGGACAACGAAGCGACTGAGAAGTATAGGGCTAGAATGGAAGCAATAAACTGGAAGGAATTAAAAGATATAGACAAGATTATAGAGAATATGGAGGCAGGAATGGTAAAGAAGAAAATCACAACAGCATCACCGGGAAGATCATGGGCAGACAAAGAATATATGACGGAGAAACAAACGTATAGAGAGGTTATGAGAAAGTGGCGAGAGGGCACCAGTAGTAAAGAAGATTGGTTAAAGACTAACGGCGAATTAAAGGATTTGGAGACGAAGAAAAAACAGGATTGGGAGAGAAGAGAACGTCAGCGCATACTTGACATCAAAACAGAAGCACAGCTCTGGAAGTATTTAAAAGAAAGAGGAGCGAGGAGAGAACGATTTCCAAACAGCATTCCGATGGAAAAGTGGAAAAGGCACTTTATGGTTTTGTTGGAAGGAGTCGAGCCACAGGAAAGAGTAGGGAATAGAAGAGTAAGGGAGGAACAAGCTTTGGAAGATTTAGGCCAAGAAGAAATAAAGATTGATGAAGTGGAAAAGGTTATAGCAGCTCTAAAACAAAAAAAAGCGGCAGGCCCTGACGGCGTAGGAAACGAAGCCTGGAAAGCTATCCCGAAAGAGTGTAAGACTAGAATCACCCAAGAATTGAATTTGGTATGGAGGGGAGCAAAGAGGGCACCAACGAGCTGGAAGGAGGGAATAATTCACCCAATATATAAGAGTGGAGATAGGGAAAATGTAGGAAACTACAGGGGGATTACGCTAGTGAATTCGGCATATAAAATTTTCACCAAAATCTTGGACGAGCGGTTGAGGAGAGAGATAGAGGAGAAGCATCTAGTGCCAGAGGTGCAAGCTGGTTTCAGAGAGGGACGGAGTACGATAGAGCATTTAGTAACCCTGCGCTACATAATTGATCAAGAAATAAGCAGAGGGAGCCTGTTTGCTCTTTTCATTGACCTAAAGGCGGCGTATGATTCGGTAGATCGAGGGAAGTTGGTAGAGTGCTTGGGAAAAAAGGGAATCTCAGAGAGTGTGATAAGGAATGTAAGAGAGTTATATAAGGAAACAGTATGTAAGCTTAGAGTGAATGGGTGTGAATCTGAGTATTTCGAAGTAAGAAAGGGTCTGAGGCAGGGATGCCCGTTGAGTCCTACACTTTTTAATCTCTATGTGGCTGACATGGAGAAAGTGTTGACAGATGGCCAAGCTGGAGGCGTGGTTATAGGGAGAAAGAAAGTGTGGAGCTTAGCCTACGCGGACGATATGGTAGTGTTCGCTAAAACCGCAGGAGAAATGAAGGAGTTGATTGAAAGGCTGAGAGGTTATTTTAAAAAGAGAGAGCTAAATGTAAACGTGGGAAAAACTAAATGGATGCGTTTTAAAAGGGGGGGTAAATATAGGAAAGAACGTTTCGAATGGCTAGGAAAGGAAATTGAGGAGGTGCAAAAGTTTAGGTATTTAGGATATGTGTTTGGAACTGGGTGCACTAATAGGGAGCATGTGGATTATGTGTCAAAAAAAGCGTGGGTGGCGGCAGAACGCATGTGGAAGGGATGGAGATCTAGTTTTGAAGGGAACTTTAGGGCGGCGGAGGTAATATGGAAAGTGTGTGTGAGAAGTGTTTTGACCTATGGTTCGGAAGTATGGGGGATTAGAGAGAAAGAGAAGATAGAGAGGGTTCAACAAAACTTCTACAAGAAATTCCTAAAGTTAGACAAATCGACACCAGGCTACATAGTTCTGCAAGAGGTGAATGCCCACAAGGTGGCCGTTTTAGCGGCAAACAGGGTGATAAGATATGAATACAAGGTGAGTGAAATGGGGGATGAAAGAATAATAAAAGAGGTATTTAGAATGGCAAATCAGGAGGGTGAAAGAGGGAAGAATGGGAATGCGTGGGGAATGAATAAAAGGAAATTATATGAAAGAGCAGGGATATCTGGCGAGGGACTAGAAAAACTTAAGAGGGAAGGGGCAAACTGGGTGGAAATGCTAGGTGAGCGATTAGTAGAGGTAGAGTTACAGGAACGCCAAGACCAAATTGCAAACAGTAGATTTTTCAAAGAATGAGGAAAAGGAAAAGTGGAAAAGGCACTTTATGGTTTTGTTGGAAGGAGTCGAGCCACAGGAAAGAGTAGGGAATAGAAGAGTAAGGGAGGAACAAGCTTTGGAAGATTTAGGCCAAGAAGAAATAAAGATTGATGAAGTGGAAAAGGTTATAGCAGCACTAAAACAAAAAAAAGCGGCAGGCCCTGACGGCGTAGGAAACGAAGCCTGGAAAGCTATCCCGAAAGAGTGTAAGACTAGAATCACCCAAGAATTGAATTTGGTATGGAGGGGAGCAAAGAGGGCACCAACGAGCTGGAAGGAGGGAATAATTCACCCAATATATAAGAGTGGAGATAGGGAAAATGTAGGAAACTACAGGGGGATTATGCTAGTGAATTCGGCATATAAAATTTTCACCAAAATCTTGGACGAGCGGTTGAGGAGAGAGATAGAGGAGAAGCATCTAGTGCCAGAGGTGCAAGCTGGTTTCAGAGAGGGACGGAGTACGATAGAGCATTTAGTAACCCTGCGCTACATAATTGATCAAGAAATAAGCAGAGGGAGCCTGTTTGCTCTTTTCATTGACCTAAAGGCGGCGTATGATTCGGTAGATCGAGGGAAGTTGGTAGAGTGCTTGGGAAAAAAGGGAATCTCAGAGAGTGTGATAAGGAATGTAAGAGAGTTATATAAGGAAACAGTATGTAAGCTTAGAGTGAATGGGTGTGAATCTGAGTATTTCGAAATAAGAAAGGGTCTGAGGCAGGTATGCCCGTTGAGTCCTACACTTTTTGATCTCTATGTGGCTGACATGGAGAAAGTGTTGACAGATGGCCAAGCTGGAGGCGTGGTTATAGGGAGAACGAAAGTGTGGAGCTTAGCCTACGCGGACGATATGGTAGTGTTCGCTAAAACCGCAGGAGAAATGAAGGAGTTGATTGAAAGGCTGAGAGGTTATTTTAAAAAGAGAGAGCTAAATGTAAACGTGGGAAAAACTAAATGGATGCGTTTTAAAAGGGGGGGTAAATATAGGAAAGAACGTTTCGAATGGCTAGGAAAGGAAATTGAGGAGGTGCAAAAGTTTAGGTATTTAGGATATGTGTTTGGAACTGGGTGCACTAATAGGGAGCATGTGGATTATGTGTCAAAAAAAGTGTGGGTGGCGGCAGAACGCATGTGGAAGGGATGGAGATCTAGTTTTGAAGGGAACTTTAGGGCGGCGGAGGTAATATGGAAAGTGTGTGTGAGAAGTGTTTTGACCTATGGTTCGGAAGTATGGGGGATTAGAGAGAAAGAGAAGATAGAGAGGGTTCAACAAAACTTCTACAAGAAATTCCTAAAGTTAGACAAATCGACACCAGGCTACATAGTTCTGCAAGAGGTGAATGCCCACAAGGTGGCCGTTTTAGCGGCAAACAGGGTGATAAGATATGAATACAAGGTGAGTGAAATGGGGGATGAAAGAATAATAAAAGAGGTATTTAGAATGGCAAATCAGGAGGGTGAAAGAGGGAAGAATGGGAATGCGTGGGGAATGAATAAAAGGAAATTATATGAAAGAGCAGGGATATCTGGCGAGGGACTAGAAAAACTTAAGAGGGAAGGGGCAAACTGGGTGGAAATGCTAGGTGAGCGATTAGTAGAGGTAGAGTTACAGGAACGCCAAGACCAAATTGCAAACAGTAGATTTTTCAAAGAATATGCAAAGATTCAGGTGCTTGGTCGTTTACCTACCTATTTATACTCAACGAAAGAGGAAGACACGCAGGTCATACTGGCAAGGTTTAGGTGTGGAAGTGAAGAGCGTTGTAGGAAATATTGGATGAGTGAAGAATATCGGAAGTGCACAGTTTGTGGGGCTGGAGAGGATAGATGGGAACATTGGATAGAAGAATGTACAAGGAATGAATGGAAGGAACAGGAGAAAAGGCTAGGACAAGAATGGAAGAAGTGTATGGATGAAAGTGGAATTGGTTTGGAATTGTTAAGGAGGGTGAAAAAGTGGAAAGAGCAAATAGGCAAAAAGGAAGAACCTATTCCTTTAGTATATAACGTGTAGGTAATATATGTATAGTATGTAATATATTTTAATATATTTTGTATATATGCCAATAAAAGGTTATAATAATAATAAAATAGTTAATTTGAGAGAATTCTTTATTGAAAATGGAATTAATAAACTAGCAATACCTAAGTTAGGATATGGTAAAGACCGATTAAGTTATAAAAATGTAAACATGATGTTACAATACATATTTAAAGATGTAGATATTTTTATCCACATCTATCATGATATAAATAAACCTGATCATTCCATTCCAGGTCCCTCATCTTCGCCACACTGACAAATTAAGAGCATAGTAAACAAATAGTAAGCAAATAAACAATAAAAGCATAGAAATAAAGAACATTTAGGAATATTACCAATAAAATTAGGATTATATTTTGTCAAATAATAATTTATAATTATTTTGTCAAATTACAGAAATCAGATCATACGATCTTCACTATTATGACCTGTCTTCATTATTTCATGAATTTCACCAATTGAATATTCAATATAATTACCTACAATTTAATAATAGTAATGCGAAATATTACAATATACAAAAGAGAATTTGAGGATAACAATAAAATTGTAAATTTCACTCAGAACAGTGTTCGTAATAAAATTGTTAATTTAAAATATCAAACGATAAATACAATAAGAAACAGAAAAGGACTAATTGATGGTCTTGGAACTATTATTAAAACTATTAGCGGAAATTTAGATGCCGAGGATGGCGAAAGAATCAATCATATTTTAACACATTTAGGAACTAACCAAGGTTATATTAAGAATCAGATGAAAATGGAATACAGATTAAATACTCAAATTATTGAAGAAATTAATAATACTTTAAAAAGTATTGAACATAATGAATTGTTACTGAAATCCAGAATTTTGCAAGTTATTCAAAACCTAAATAGAATATTATCACCTAATGTTTACAAAAGACCTATTAAATTTAATCAATTAAATTTATTATATAGTGCAATATTAAATATTCTAGAGAAAATTGAAAATTCGATTTCATTCTGTAAACAAAAGACGTTACATCCAAGTATTATACAATCGTTAGATTTGCTAATTGAACTTGAAAAAATATTCACATATTATAGTGAACAGTTTTGAACCCTTTGAATTGAGGAAACAAAATATTTTAGATCTTGAATCAGTCATAAAAGTAAATTGTAAAATTGAACCAACCAGAACAAATTATTTCCCATCTATCCCTATAAATTACGAACATGACTTGGAACATTATTACCCTACTTAAACCCTATTCCTACTGAATACAAATCTGAATTCTTTACTATTATACCTAATGTAAAATATTTGTTAAAATCAACTATTGAAAATAAAATGTGGCCTCTAAATCAGATGGGTGCTAAAGGTAATAGATGCTATCACTGGCAAAGTCATCTGCTTATGAATTACGAAGCAGAATGTGAAAAGGATGTTATATTAAATGTAATTAGCAACAAGTGCCGATCTTCGACTGTGTCCCAAAGTCTACGTTCCAAGTGTATGGACCATCACCCTGTATATTGCTGGTTCCATTACCTTTGGATATTTTGTCCTGAAATAGATCATCAACAGACGACAGCCTCAACAGAAGCTTCCAGAAGTTAGGACCTCTAACCTTGCTCATCTTCCTGGCGATGTCAAGATCTAGGGGAGGAGGAGTTACCTACCGTTCACCCTGTATTGTTATTAAACACAATAAGTGAAACCCCTTGTACATTGTGTATATCAGTGCTGCGCAAGCAAAAAGACACCTTTTGTTTTTCTCACAATGTGTGTGAATGCCGCGTTGCAGATAGGACACCTGCTATTTTTCTTATTATTTTATCTATTGTTATTCATATTTTTTTTTTCATATATAAGTTTTTATTCGTATTCTTTTACATATAAAATACATATAAATTGTTCATCATTTTGTTATTAAGGTTAGATCTGTAATTCGTAGCATGTAGTTGCTTTAACGCAAATAAAACCTTTTAAAAAAAAACCACGATTGACTTCATAATTTACATTATAACAACATTATTTACATTATAAGAGCAAAAGGTGTAGTTATTAGATTTAATTGGATAGTAAGTATTCATTAGATAAAAAATATAATCCGTGAATAAAGATAATTAGTTAGGAAGATTGTTAGGTACATGCACGTACACGCAGGGAATCAGAAAATAAAATACTATGTAACATACGTAAGGAAACCACATTGAATTTAGCAATTCTCGTTTCCCGACACTAATCCTGCATTAGGTGGCAGATTCCTTACACCAGTTTTTCCACAGATGTGATCGCGGAATCTTGTTTCTTCCCACGCTATATATAGGGACAACTGCGATTCTTAACCAATGCACACTGAAATCTTGGCTCGCGGACGTGCACGTTTCTGCAGAATCAATCATCACGCTCATAGCCATGATTCATTTAATAAATTTGTTCCGTCGTGTAGCTAATAATAGAATTATTCTTAATTATTTTTAAAACCTTTACGTCTTTTATACAGCCATAAAACAATCTATTTTTATGGATTTAAGTCCTTTTATTTTGTTTAAATTTTAAATACATTTAGTTGTTTTTCGATTTATTTATGGCTGGAAATTTCTAAGCCTTATGTAGCTTATCCTCATGTCGAGGCCATATTGTTGGATACTTAAGTTATTTGCTAGTTTTTAATCTACTTATAATTGTAAATGTTTTGTGTAGATATTTCACATAATAATGTTTTTGGGTCTTTTTGCTGATCAGCTTATATATACCTGATGGGATAGTTTTTTGTCTGCATTTTAATCCTATAATTACAAAATAATTTGTGGAAATATTTGTAAATCCCATTTGTAAATTGCCCATCCAGGTAGAAAGTCTTGCATCTTTCTCCCCTTCCCTGCATAGTCTCCGAACTGCAGGACCTGCTAATTATCCCGCCTTCTAATCACTTTCCTGTTGCACTATTCGTGGCCGAATTTTCCTACCCCAAATTTTCCTACCTTGTAGGTGTAACTCCTAGATTTAGTTTAGCATAAAAGAGATTGTGTTATCTCTTTTAAGGGAGTTATTCGAGTTATTCAAGTTTCATACTTTGTAGCGCACAGCCGCATTTTGTTTGAAGTTAAGTTTTGTCAGTTTTAAGTTAAGTTTAAGAATAAAATCGAGTAAAATTTACAATCGTGTCTCTTTTAATATAAGAATTACTTATATTCTTAACTCAATTCACCCAATCACTTAATTCTTTCTCCTACATCATAAAGACTTTTTTGGTGCAAATATAACATTAATTTGCACGTAACATCTTAACTCGCGGTAAACTAATCGCGAGTCGTCACATTGGTCCTTCGAACCGGATAGCTTAAAATTACGTAGCTTTCCAGTGCTAATTTTTATTATTACATTTGAGTCAGTGCGTACTCATCTTGTAAGGAATTAAGTGAAACATAGATTTTTCATCATCGCTCAGTGCACGTGGTCACCTTCAACTATTATCCAGTACCCGGTGGAAATTTCATCATCTGTTCCTGTTCAACGACCATCACTTGTTGGAAAACTGCATCGTCTGTTCCTGTGCAGCGCCCAGTATCCAGCATCATTATTTGGTTCTGTAATTATCTTCCAGTTGGTCAAATAAGTCAATTGGCTACTTATAATTTTATCCTATCATATTTTCACAATTTGTATTGCCTATATCTCGTTATATTTTTTCTTTTTGTACTATTTTTTACTAATTTTCTATAATTATTCTCATAATATGGCTAATGAACAAATTAAAGCATTAACAACTAAGCGTGCCGGTGCCAAACGATCTTTAACCGCGTATTCCAATTTTTTTAATAAATTCAATCCAGAATCAGATATTCCTGTTCTTGAAAAAAGATTTCGTGAAATAGTGGAAGTTCGTAATAAATTCGTATCATATGAAGACGAGCTTGAAGGATTGCTCGACGAATCAGATGCCCTTTTTGCAGATCGCGAAGAGTTTAAAGACGCTTAATTTAGCGCCTTTGGTACTCCCACTAAACTTCTAGAGCAATACTCTAAAAAATATTCTCCACCGGCCTTTACAACGGAATCATTATCTAATAATTCTACAGATTTATGGAATTCGACCAATCAAACTCATTTAGAAACTCCAACTCGCGACTCGGAATCGACTAATCCACAACAGCAGGGGCAACAACCCGTTAAGGATAATAATGTACCTTCTCAACAAGGAAGTATACAAAATTTAGACGCTCTCAGTCAGTAACTTTTATTGTCTCAATTATCCAAAAACTCGCTTGATAATTTTCATTTATCATCCTTGCCTACAATTCAGTTGCCAACTTTCAGTGGATCCTATGATACTTGGTTAGGCTTTCATGATTTATTTAACTCGCTTGTTCACAAAGATCTTAAAATTCCTCCTGTGAAAAAATTATTCTACTTAAAAAGATGTTTAAAAGGTGAAGCAGCCGATATCATTTCAACTATTGAATCCTCAAACGAAAATTACATCGTGGCTTGGGATCTTTTAAAGGAAAGATATGATGATCGGAAATATATACGTGATTGTCACATTAAAGCTCTTGTAGATAGCTTTTCCATCCATATCAAAAGAATATTCTTTTCGTGCATTTTTAGATTGCCTTCAAAAACATTTACGCGCTCAAGCGATGGGAGATTCCATAAATTCGTGGGACTCCATATTAGTAGGGAAAGGATAGTTCCTTCTAAAAGCTTCTCCTCCTCTAACCTCCTCTGACCTTGACCCCTAACCAAACCTTGACCTTGACCCCTAACCTAACCTTGACCTAGGAACTTCCGGTTTCGACTTCCGGTTTCCGGTTTCGACTTCCGGCCGCCATTTTCGGAACTTCCAGATGCGCGGGAAAATTTAAAAATTAGGCGCGAGGCGGGGAAATTCAAAATTAGACCCTGTTGAGACAAATGAGGTGTGAAGTTGGTTGCATACATCAACGGAACTAAATACACGAGACTGGGCCGACGGGGGCTAGATACATGAGACTAGACAGACGAAGCTAAATACATGAAACTAGATACATGGAACTAGATAGACGAGGCTAGATACATGAGACTAGATACACGGAGCTAGATACATGAGACTAGATACACGGGGCTAGATACATGAGACTAGATACATGGGGCTAGATACATGAGACTAGACAGACGGGACTAGATACATGGGACTAGTAAGAAAGAGACTAGAGAGACTAAACTAGAATATATAAGGGATTGTTTAATTCAACTAAAATATATGTAAAATTTCTTAAACTTGTCTGTGATTTAGATCGTATTAATTATTTAATATAAATAAAAAAGTATTTCAGCAATTAGGTTTAATTTTGAGTGAAAAATGGAATATATTGTTTCTTTTTCAGTTTACATAATCAGTTTAGTATTTGAAGCTTTTAAATGTATGAGAATGAAATAATATCTAATAATTTTTATTACAACTTCCACGATAGAAAATGTTTATGTAACCACACGTCTAGATAGGACCGAGCGTCTAGCACTGATAACAATCCTGTCTCAACATGTCTCAACCTGTCTCGACCTGTCTGTAAACATATGTGAAACAAATAAATTAAGAAGTGCGGTCTAATTCATTTCTCGAAATTATCCCGTGTTTAATTTTATAAACGTAATAAGATTTTAATTTAAATAAAGTTTCAGTATTCGGTTAAGCATAGCCGGATGTTTATGCATACCAGTGTAATCAATTTCTTCGTTTTGTTTTTCGTATTTGTGTTTCGTTCAATCTACTGCCCCTGACTTTAGCGATAAGACGCAACCGGATGTTTGTCAGACATAATTTCTTATCAGCGGTGCGCGAGCTGAGAAAATAATAAAATATGAATCTATACAATTCCTTGTTATTCGTTTTTATTTAATAAACACAATGACGTGAAACATCTAGCGTGTATATAAGCAGCGAACTCTCTCATTCTATCAGTTCTTAAGTAAACCTCGTTACGACAAGTCGCCAACTTAAAAATGTTCTCCTGTACTAAATGTGTGAAAGTGTTTGGAAGAAGAGATAATTTCTCAAGACATCTGAAAACCTGTGGAAAGTTTAAAAATATGTTATAAATATCCAATTCACAAGCTAATTTAATTTATAGAGGCTAAAATTACCCTCAAATGTGACGTTTGCGATATCCAATTTACAAGATTGGACAACTTAAAACGTCACAAGAAGCTATCACACAACATTGACACGCCATCCACCTCGAAGAGACCCTTAGATGCTACCGATTCAACCTCCACCTCCAAGAGATCCCTAGAGACCGACGATCTACCCTCCACCTCGAAGAAGTTAAAAATGAGCCCACCAACCCCATCAATCCACCGCTGTGATGTTTGCGATCAAGTTTTCCCGACCAGAGCCAAGTACGCTGGACATCTGCGCTCACAACAGCATCTCCAGGTGGCAACTAAACCATATCAGAAAGCTATCACTGAAATTTCTAGCAGTTTTAAGAAAAGGGTCGCAACATACAGAATTAACGGGTCAGGGGTAGATATAGATAGCTTTATAATCAATTCGAGGGGCACTGTTGGTAGCGTAATTGAAAACGTTATCAGGTCGTATAATTCAGGGGTAAAATTTAATATTAAACTCTTTGGTATTTATATAAATGAAAAAAATCCCGCGGGCGAATTAAAGTCATTCAATACAAAGTATCGCGAATTAACCACTAGCATGAGCAACTTTTCCGAAATTTATGATGATATGGGTGCCAAAATTAAAACCAAATGTAGCGAGTTTCAGGAGAAAGATTCGGGTTGGTCATTAAGGGAGATTTCCCATTTACAAATTAATATCAATAAATATAAACCAATACGTGGGTCATCATTTATTGAATTACCGAAAGAAATTAGGGATCGTAAAGCATGTGTCAATGTTCAAAATGAAGACGATGAGTTTTGCTTTTTGTGGAGTATTATATCCGCGTTACACCCCGCGAATGAAAATCCTCATCGCCCGGCATCATATCCTCACTTTTCTCAAACTTTAAAATATGACAGACTAGAGTTTCCGCTTAAAATTAAAGACATTTCTAAATTCGAACAGACGAACATATTAGCATTAACGTTTACGGTTTGGAATTTAATTTCAAATCTAAACAGCATGACGTAGTAGGACCAATTTATCACACAGCAGAGATCAGGGAAAGACATGTAAATTTATTATATTTAGAGGAAGGGGTTAAGGGCCATTATTTATACATTAAAGATATTTCACGACTCGTAAAAAGTCAGATCTCATCACATCGTGAGAAAAAATATTTATGTGATAGCTGCTTAACCTCCTACTCAACAGAAACGACTTTTAAACAACATCAATTGAATGACTGTAACAAGATATACACTATTATGCCGACAGAAGACCTTATAAAAGATAAGAGAGGTAATATGATGCCGGGGAATGTATTAAAATTTCAAAATTTCGATAGAAAAATGCGTATACCCTTGGTTGTATACGCAGATTTTGAATCATTATTAAAGCCAATTGATACATGTTTACCGAACCCTGACAATAGCTATACAAATCAAACACATATTCACGTACCGTACAGTTTCGCCTATAATATAAAATGTTCATTCGATGATTCATTAAGTAAATTTTTCACTTATACCGGAGAAGATTGTCCAAAATTGTTTTGCGAGAACCTCTATGCAGATGTTAAGGAATTATACAGGAAACATTTAAGCGTTGTACTTCCGATGGTTAAATTAACTGCACTTGAGCAAAATACATACGATACGGCCACTTCTTGTCATATATGTAATAAATTATTACAAGTAACTGACAAAGTCGCCGATCACGATCATTTAACGGGCAAATTTCGGGGAGCCGCCCACTCAAACTGTAATTTGAATTATAAAATTCCTAAAATGATTCCTGTATTTTTCCATAACATGTCAAATTATGATGTTCATTTGTTTATTAAAGAATTTGACTCCGACGAGGAGAATATTGACATTATTCCACAAAATAAGGAAAAATAAATATCTATCACCAAAAATCTACCGGTCGGGGAATATGTAGATAGAAAAGGGGTAGAAAATAAAATTTATTTGAAATTGAGATTTATAGACTCAATAAGATTTATGGCTAGATCTCTGGGGAAACTAGTGAAAAACTTGAGCGATGATCAATGCATAGAGGTTCGAAAATTTTTCCCCAACAATGAACATTTTGTATTATTAAGGCAGAAAGGTGTTTTCCCATACAAACACATGGACTCATTC
The DNA here is from genome assembly GCA_944588485.1 of Phosphuga atrata. NCBI lineage: Eukaryota > Metazoa > Arthropoda > Insecta > Coleoptera > Silphidae > Phosphuga > Phosphuga atrata. The sequence goes on along the minus strand of CALYMW010000439.1, from coordinate 48,263 downwards.
GATAGGCTGACTGAAACATCTTTACCGCACAAGGGCTGCTTTAACGATTCATTAAATAACTATGTCATAACCGACAAAGAATATAATTTTGCTCAGACTGTTTGGACTACATTCAACTGTCGAAATTTAAAAGATTACACTGACCTATATTTAAAGACTGACGTATTGCTATTGACAGATATTTTCGAACAATTTAGGAATGTATGCATCACGACATATCAGCTTGATCCGGCCCATTATTATACGGCCCCCGAACTGAGCTGGGATGCAATGTTGAAAATGACTGACATAAATTTGGAAATTTTTACGGACATAGACATGCACCATTTTATCTCCAAAGGCATTAGAGGGGGTATTTGCCAAGCCTCGCTGAGATACGCTAAGGCGAATAATAAATTCTTATCTGAGTATAATTCAAACCATCCCAGTACATATTTAACGTACTGGGATGCGAATAATTTATATGGCTGGGCACTTTCTCAACTGATGCCTTACGGTGAGTTTAAATGGTTGACGGAGACTGAAATTTTAGACTTTGACGTGACGAAAATGAGTGATAATTCACCTATTGGCTATTTTATCGAAGCAGACATCGAGTATCCTGAATCGCTACAGGCCTCACATAATGATTTACCATTCCTCGTTGAAAGCATGATTCCACCAAATTCAAAATTTAATAACAAAAAACTTATTCCAAATTTAAACAACAAAGAAAAATATATTACTCACTACAGAACTTTAAAGCAGGCAATAAATCACGGACTGAAAATTACAAAAATTCATAGAATTATAAAATTTAAACAATCTGATTGGCTAAAACAATATATCGACCGAAACACTACTTTACGACAGACAGCTAAAAATGATTTCGAAAAATACTATTTTAAATTAATGAACAACAGTGTATTCGGCAAAACCATGGAGAATGTGAATAAACGAGTGGATGTAAAACTTGTTAATCATTGGAATGATATTGGTCTTAAACCTGGCGCGGAAACACTTCTCGCTAAACCGAACATGAGAAGTATTTCCACGTTTACGGAAAATTTAGTTGCGATCCAGTTTAACAAGTTAAAAGTTTGGTATAACAAACCGATTTATGTGGGGTTTGCCGTTTTGGATTTGTCGAAATTATTAATGTATGAGTTTTTTTATGATTTTCTGAAAACCAAGTATGGTGAAAAAGTTGCTCTATGCTACTGCGACACCGATAGTCTCATTTTATTAATCGAAACTGATGATATTTATATAGATATCAAGGAGGACTTTGAAAAATTTGATACCAGCAATTTTAGACCTGATAACGTTTTCAATATACCACTGAAAATTAAAGCCATTTTAGGGTTAATGAAGGATGAGTTAGGGGGTAGGATTATGAATGAATTTATTGCGTTGAGACCGAAAATGTACGCGTATTGCAGGAGGAGGATAAAGCGAATTGGCTCAAAAAGGCTAAAGGAGTTAAAAAGTGCGTAGTGGATAAAGATATCACTGGGGCCGATTATAAACAATGTATGTTTAGTGGCGAAGTTGTATATCGGCAACAGAATATTTTTAGAAGCTACAAACACACCATCTTCACAGTTCAGCAGAATAAAATCGCGCTAAGTAGTAATGACGATAAGAGATTCATCTGCTCAGATGGTTGCAGTACTTTAGCCTTTGGCCATACGCCTATCTCATAAAGTAATTTTCAATTTACTCCATAAAGTAATTTTCCGTATATTTAAATGTTTATTATTCACCTTCAACCCAATAAATTCATTCATAATGCATATTTTTGTATTGTATATAATGTATATTTTTGTATTGTAACTATTAATAATGTATAAATGTTTATATATTTATTCTTGTAATTTTAAATAATGTATATTTTTTCTATTGTAAATAATATATATTTTTGTATTGTAACTATTAATTATGTATATATGTTTATATATTTATTCTTGTAATTTTAAATAATGCATATTTTTCTTATAATTGTTAATAATGTATATATTTTTACTTTCATTTTGTTATCTAAGTTTTCAACATAAACGATAGAGAAATATATTATTGATAAGAAAATACCTCAATACACAGGAAATAATAAACGTTGTCTAATCACAGAATATTTTCAATGTGTGACAAGGGGAAAACATGAAAAATAATCAAATTATATACGTTTTATTAATATATTTTACTTTAAACTGTAATAATATCTATATATTCTTTTATTGTAATTGTTTATAATTGTTTAACATATTTTTTCCTTTTAATAAACGTCTATATAAAATATATTTCTATTTTCATTATGTCAACCTCTTTCTACATTTTCAGACTAAACACGGGGGGAGAAATTAATGATAAATTATAATATTCTCAATCGCAATCTCCTATTATGAACTAATCTCTAGGAAGATATGCGCGTCGGAACAGCTGTGAATAATAGATCAGAAATATTGCTTCTCAAGGATGGCGATAAGGTTATAAAATAAAGAAAACTCCACATAGAATTTACGGATCTATTAAATTTTAATAATAATACATTTAAATTTACATCAATACATTTAAATACTTATATAGTAATTCAATTCAAGTAGGCAATCGTAAATATTACTCGATTATATCGGCTTCTCTTAAAGCGTTTTCTATAGTTTGAATCTCATAATCCTTAGATGTGTTTCCAAATTTTTGTGACTTTCTTAACAGCCATAATCGTTCAACCAACTCGTTAGGATCATTCCATTCAATAAACGGATTAAACGACTTCCCGTTTGCAATTTTTTCATTGAGGTAAGGTATGTTCCCTTCGAAATCATAGTCTGTGAAAACACTTTCTTCATCTTCTTCTCTCTTGTTAATGCAATTTCTTGGAAATCCTGCAGGGGTATTCTGTTTGGATGTTTGAGAATTACTAATATCAAATCGATGTTCCAATAAATCCAGGTAATTTAACAACTCTTTAAAGGAGTCAGCTAACATTGAGACGTTTATTCTGTTTTCTTTCATCCCCACCATTAAGGCATTGTATATTTCATGATCTTTAGATATATCTGCTTCAATATCTGTAGCATGGTCTTTAGATACATCTGCTTCAATATCTTCAGCCACACTTTTATCCAAACTGCTTTCTTCCATTAAGCCATTGTCTATAACATTTTCAGGCAGTTTCGCTTCCACTTTCTTTTCTTTACTTGCAATCAAACTGTCATTGTTTTTTGATTGCTTCACTCGTTGTACTTTCTTTAATATTATATCTCTAAATTCTGTATATTTGTTATTCTCAATTACTAGATCATTATTATCAATTATTTTTATACGTTTTCTTTTTGGATTACCTCATCATCTGACAGATTTCTAAATGTGGCTTCATTAAGAGTGTCTTGCGATTGTTCTTCGAGATTCACCAGTTTACTCATCTTAGTTGCATAATGTTTAGTCGACAAATGACGATTATATATATCACGACGAGAAAATATTTTTGTACAATACTCGCATACAATTTTAAAGTTTTTGTTGTGACCTCTTTCATGTCTGCGTAAATTTTCAATCAATGAATTTTGTTTGGTACACTCGCTACATGTAAACATGACGTATTCTCGCAAACGTCCAGTACTAAACTGATTAACAATCAAGTTTGCTCCTATTTATACCGAATGCAAAATTCAATGGATAGGGAAGAATAAAAAGTGGACGGAGTGGACGGAAAGTGGACGGAGTGGACGGAAAGTGGACGGAGTGGACGGAAAGTGGACGGAAAGTGGACGGAGTGGACGGAAAGTGGATGTAAGTGGATGGAAAGTGGATGGAAAGGGGATGCAAGTGGACGGAAAGTGGATGTAAGTGGATGGAAAGTGGATGGAAAGGGGATACAAGTGGATGGAAAGTGGATGTAAGTGGATGGAAAGTGGATGGAAAGTGGATGTAAGTGGATGCGAGTGGATGGAAAGTGGATGCAGGTGGATGGAAAGTGGATGTAAAGTGGATGGAAAGTGAATGCAAGTGGATGCAAGTGGATGGAAAGTGGATTCAAGTGGATGCAAGTGGATGCAAGTGGACGGAAAATGGACGGAAAGTGGACGGAGTGGACGGAAAGTGGACGGAAAGTGGACGGAAAGTGGATGTAAGTGGATGGAAAGTGGATGGAAAGGGGGATGCAAGTGGATGGAAAGTGGATGTAAGTGGATGGAAAGTGGATTCAAGTGGATGGAAAGTGGATGCAAGCGGATGGAAAGTGGATGCAGGTGGATGGAAAGTGGATGTAAAGTGGATGGAAAGTGGATGCAAGTGGATGGAAAGTGCAGATGGATAGAAAGTGGATGTTAAGTGGATGAAGAGTGGATGGAAAGTGGATGCAAGTGGATGGAAAGTGGATGGAAAGTGCAGGTGGATGGAAAGTGGATGTAAAGTGGATGGAAAGTGGATGTAAAGTGGATATAAAGTGGATGGAAAGTGGATGCAAGTGGATGGAAAGTGGATGGAGAGTGGATGGAAAGTGGATTTAAGTGGATGCATGTGAAGGTGTTTGTGAAATGGCTTGGGTTCGATGATTCGCAGAATAGCTGGATTGATGAAACTAATGTACTTTAAAAAATATGTACTTAATGTAAAATAGTGATTATTCTGCTTATGAATGTTAATAAATATGTATTTTTATTCTACTAATAACTTGGTTTTATTTTTATCCGTAATCCTGAAACTGAATGAAATGGTTAAGCAAAACGATGTACATTGTTAAATTATTATTTTTATTATAATTAGTAAAAAATCATTGTAGATTACAAAATCTTTTTTCATCAATACATTTATAACATTTATATCGGGGTGGTGGAGGTCCATCAATATGATCTACATCAGTTGGTAGATTGTAATGTTTGTAACATGGTAGGCAGGCGGCTATATCTTCATCTTCTTGAAAATGTGATGGAAGCGTATCCCACATCGACTGTAGTTCCCTGGGTCTTATATGTGTCATTAAATGTAATTTATACTGATTATAGCAAGCACAACACCTATTCATTGATATACAGTCTAGAAAAAGTTGATAGCACTTTTTAACATCTTGATATCTTTTAATTGTTAATTTTAATCGTTGAATTTTTTTAATGTGTTGTTCCAATTGTGCTTTACTTTGTACTAACCGTTCTACTGCGTCGGTGATCTTAACCATTACACCGTTGGATTGATTATATATCTTCAAATAATTTACATTTGTTGTACGCCAATATCTCATACATATATTCTACGCTTTCAAACTGCTGGTTAGCTGAAGATGTTTGTAGCAGGTTTTCAAGCGTTGATGCGATGTCACAATCTTTTGGTGGGTTTATAAAATGTAGCAGCCACTCGTTGTAATAATCGGCAAAGTTTAATGTTTTCAAACGTTCCAAACGATAATCAATTAATTTAAATAAACCATCTAACTTGCATGCTGCCTTTTGATCTAGATCGAATTGAACCCCTCTGCTTTGTAATGTTATATATCTGCTTCTATTCCGTTTAGCTGATGGGTGAAAAGTTATGGTGAAGCTATCGCAAGCGGTATATACTATTTCGGTATATGATATTTCCGACTTTTGAGTTTCTAGCAAAGGGTTGCAGTTGGGGCACTTCATTTTAACTCCTCTTTGAGGTTTAATCGCTGATGTTGAAAAGAATGTATTCACCTTATGCCATTCAATTTTTAATGCGAACCATTCGATTGGAATTAATGTGGAACTTCTTTGGGAGTTGAATATACGAACACAGGGGTAATAGCCTCTAACCGCGCTGAATCCAGTTGAAGCTGATAATGTCTTGGATATTGGGTAGCTAACTTCGTTTATGAGCCGACATTCACTTTTAATTTCTTCATTGAAATCTTGTAGTAAGTCATCCAAGAAAGTAGGTGAACTTATGCCCGAATCTGACATGGGTGCTGTTGATACTGACATTGTGTTGATATAACTAATTCATTATTAGTATTTTGTCTCCTATTTAAACCCAAACGGATTTTGAATGAGCCAATCAAAATGCTTCGTATGTAGCACGTGATCCAGACAAGTTGAGACGAGAAATTGTTATCAGCGCTAGACGACTAGTTGCATCTAACCGATAAATCAAAAACATGTTTATCGTGTTTATTAAATTAACCACAAACAAACTTAACAATAACAGGAAGTTGTTATTACTACCAAACATCTGGTCGATGTAGTAGTTCCGGTTCAGACAGGTTGAGACAGGTTGAGACAGGATTGTTATCAGTGCTAGACGCTCGGTCCTATCTAGACGTGTGGTTACATAAACATTTTCTATCGTGGAAGTTGTAATAAAAATTATTAGATATTATTTCATTCTCATACATTTAAAAGCTTCAAATACTAAACTGATTATGTAAACTGAAAAAGAAACAATATATTCCATTTTTCACTCAAAATTAAACCTAATTGCTGAAATACTTTTTTATTTATATTAAATAATTAATACGATCTAAATCACAGACAAGTTTAAGAAATTTTACATATATTTTAGTTGAATTAAACAATCCCTTATATATTCTAGTTTAGTCTCTCTAGTCTCTTTCTTACTAGTCCCATGTATCTAGTCCCGTCTGTCTAGTCTCATGTATCTAGCCCCATGTATCTAGTCTCATGTATCTAGCCCCGTGTATCTAGTCTCATGTATCTAGCTCCGTGTATCTAGTCTCATGTATCTAGCCTCGTCTATCTAGTTCCATGTATCTAGTTTCATGTATTTAGCTTCGTCTGTCTAGTCTCATGTATCTAGCTCCCGTCGGCCTAGTCTCGTGTATTTAGTTCCGTTGATGTATGCAACCAACTTCACACCTCATTTGTCTCAACAGGGTCTAATTTTGAATTTCCCCGCCTCGCGCCTAATTTTTGAATTTTCCCGCGCATCTGGAAGTTCCGAAAATGGCGGCCGGAAGTCGAAACCGGAAACCGGAAGTCGAAACCGGAAACCGGAAGTCGAAACCGGAAACCGGAAGTCGAAACCGGAAACCGGAAGTCGAAACCGGAAGTCGAAACCGGAAGTACCAAGGTCAGGGTCAAGGTTAGGTTAGGGGTCAAGGTCAAGGTTGGGTTAGGGGTCAAGGTCAGAGGAGGTTAGAGGAGGAGGAGGTTTTAGAAGGAACTATCTTTCCCTACTCATATTAATTGTATTATTACGGGAAAAACTTGACTCTTCCGCTCGCGAGCGATGGGAATATTGTAGTAGTGGTATAGAGCACTCTATCTTAAATAACTTAATAGATTTTCTAAAAAGGCGTGCGCATGTAGAAGGAGTTCAAAGAGTTCAGATTCCGAAACCCGCACCCGTAAAGCCAAATACTAATATTAGATCTAATACTCGTTCACAACAAACCTTTGCTGCTTCCACTCAGGAGCAGTCTTGCGTATACTGTGATGAAACTAATCATCTAGTTTACAAATGCAGTATAGTTTACAAGTTGCGGCTTTAGATTCTCATGCCCGTTACGAGGCATCGAGAAAGGGTGGTTGGTGTACTAATTGTCTACAAAAGGGCCATAGAGCGTCCAAATGTATCTCCCAATCTTGTCGAAATTGCAAACAAAAACATAATTCTCTTTTACATTTTGAAAAAACAAATAATTTTTCTCTCAAGTTTCTTCGCATTTTGTGTCTAATAATACTAGCTTGCAAGCTCAAGTAAGCTCGAATGCTCTACTGGCTACCGCCTAGGTTGACATGCTAAATCATCAAGGGAAAACTAAAACCATTCGTGTATTTTTAGATGCAGGTTCTCGGGCACATTTCATAACTGAAAAAATGCAAATTTTTTTAATCTAATTAAAAAAACAGCTAATATTTATGTTACTGGAATTGATAATACCTACACTAGCGTAAAGCATTTTGCTCGTGCGACATTGCAATCTAGATGCAATAATTACAGGGAATCTGCTGAATTTTTAATTGTACCACAAATTAGTCAGGCGATTCCGTCTATCACTATTGATTAAGCAGGTCTCGACATACCTAAAAACATTAAATTAACTGATCCCGAATTCTTTAAGTCTTCAAAGGTTGACGCTTTGATTGAGGCGTTAAATTATTTTATAAATTGCTTGTTGTAGGACAAATATCATTAAAAAATCACCCCAATGCAATTCTTCAAAAAACTCAGCTGGGTTGGGTTGTCGCGGGTGAAATCAGTACCCATTCTCAACCTTCGCTCGTATATTGCCATATTTCTATAGATTCAGATCCTCCTGATGTAAATTTAACCCGTTTTTTGGGAGCTTGAAGAACTGTCAACAACTACTGTTTTATCCCCGGAGGAAAAGGCTTGTGAAGAGCATTATGCTCTTAACACAACGAGAAATACTGATGGAAGGTATGAAGTAAGTTTACCATTTAAAATAAAAAATCTGGTTTAGGTGAATCGTATTCTGCTGCATTAAAACGCTTCTATGCACTAGAGCGCAAATTTCAGCAGAAGCCCGAGGTGCGACGTGATTATATTGCATTTTTAGATGAATATTTAGCATTAGGTCATATGTCTCTTGCAAATGACCAAAATACCACTGATAAAGGTTTCTTTCTTCCTCATCATGCTGTGTTGAAGGAAGATAGTATAACAACAAAAACTCGCGTTGTCTTTGATGGTTCAGCCAAAACTTCAAGTGGCATTTCTTTGAATGATACCCTTATGTAATACATAACTTAAAAACTAAGGCATATTATAGACAAAAATGGCTATCATGTAGGAAACAAGTGTATCATAATGAATTCAAAAGGCTCAGGTCACTCACTAAACGGCAAATCAGTGAAACATACCAGTTGTATCTTAAAGAACTAGAATACAATATCAAATCAAATCCGACCGGATTATGGACTTATGCTCATATGAAACAAGGTACTACAAGAATACCTAGCAGAATTACCGATGAAAGTCAGGAGTATTCTACACCTAGTGACATCGTTAACGGTTTTTCCTCACTATTTTCTAAAAGTTATAAACCTGCTAACGCCACTAATTTGTCTGACAATCATAGTAATTTTCTGTCTTATACCTAAAATTCAATCTCAGAAAATGATTTAATAAGCATTATGGCTCGTTTACCTAATAAATTATCAGCTGGAGATGACTCTGTTCCTTCCTTCCTAATTAAAGATTGTAGATTCATATTTGCTAAGCCCCTTCATATTAATATAAATCTTGCTATTAGCACGTGCATGTTTCCTTCAAGGTGGAAGTTGGCTAAAATTACTCCGGTATATAAAAAGGGAGAAAAACATGTTCTGAGAAATTATCGTCCAATTGCTTTATTAAGTAATTTTTCAAAAATATTCGAGCAGGTTATTTATTCAACTATTTTCAAAAACGTTTATTCATTTATTTCTTACAACCAACACGGTTTCATGTCAGGTAAATCTACAACAACCAATCTTGCATCATTCTCGCAATATGTTTCAGAAGTGGGGTCAAGTAGACGTAGTATATACGGACTTTTCTCGAGCCTTCGATACCCTTGACCGCGACATAATACTCATGAAACTTGCTGAACTTGGAGCTGCTCCAAGTCTACAACAGCTTATGAAATCATATTTATCTGATCGTCAAGCATACGTAGCTTTTCATGGTTTTCACTCGTACAAATTTTCAATGGATTCTGGTGTTCCACAGGGTTCAAATTTGGGGCCGCTACTCTTTATTATTTTTATTAATTCCCTCTTAAAATCCTTAAACTGTCATGTACTGGCCTATGCAGATGACATCAAACTTTTTACAAGCGTCACTTCGCCAAATGATGTTATGTTTCATCAACATAACATCAACAAATTAGTATTCTGGTGTGAAACTCATAAACTGTACCTTAATGTTGATAAATGCTGCTCCATGTCATATTCCCGGAAATCTAACCATTTCACAACATCATACACAGTGAATGATTTACAACTTAGATGCTGCGTGGAGATAAGGGATTTGGGCATCTTATTCACCTCTGATTAAAATTTTACTAGACATATCACTAATATTGCAATGTCTGCTTCCAGAATGTTAGGTTTTATTATGAGAATTTGTGCATCTTTCAGAGACATTGACCTCATAAAGTTATTGTATTTTGCATATGTAATAAGCAAACTCGAGTATGGGTGTCTTATTTGGTATCCATATTACATGAATCAGATAATGCCACTGGACCGTATTCACCGCAGATTCTTAAAGTATTTATCGTACAGAGTAGATGGTGTCTATCCCGATCGCGGTGTGGATCAAAATATTCTCTTGGAACAACATGTTATCGCTTCGCTGGCCGCCAGAAGAGAAGAGCTTACTGCTAATTTTTTATGGAATATTCTTCATAATAAAGTGGATGCTTCATTTCTGTTGTCAAAAATAAACTTCCATACACCTAGGTCAAGTTCTAGGTATATTAACACATTTTACATCCCAGGGGCTCGTGCCAATTGTCTTCGGCGGGCACCAGTAACTGTAATGTGTCAGAATGCGATGGCACGCTATAAAGATATTTTTTTTGACAAGTTATAACTTAAACGAATACATTTTCATTATGTATATATTGTTAAATTTATTGTTGTCTTGTAAATGGGGTTTCCTGTTGGGCAATAAAGTATATTATTATTATTATTATTATTATGGTAGGGCCCAAACTACAAGACGATTTGTTTTGTATTCTTTTACGATTTCGGTCTCATGCTTATGTGTTAACTGCTGATGCTGAAAAAATGTATCGCCAGGTTCGCGTTAACTCTGAAGATACTCAATATCAAAAGGTTCTCTATTGACGAGATACTTCTGAACCTATTTAAATTTATATACTTGAAACTGCCACATATGGTACAGCTTGTGCGTCTTATTTAGTCAAAAAAACATTATACCAACTTGCCAATGACGAGGAAGATAATTTTCCGATTGCAGCTCAAATATTGCGTAGAGACTTTTATGTAGATGATGTGCTCACAGGTGCACAAACAATTTCCGAGGCAATTATTCTACGCGATCAACTTATAGCTTTATTAAAAAAGGGTGGATTTTGCTTAAGAAAATGGGCCTCAAATCATCCGTCTCTACTTATTGAGGACAAGAGCATCCAAATAGCGCGCATATGTCACTAGATCCTGATTCATCTATAAAAGCATTAGGTATTAGGTGGAACTCTCGAGAAGATTACTTCTTTTACGTTGTCAATCTCTCGGTTTCCAAAACTACTACAAAAAGAACTATATTATCTCAAATTGCAAAGTTGTTTGATCCCCTTGGTCTCCTTGGTCCGATCATCGTGCATACGAAAATTCTCATGCAGCTACTGTGGAAGGCCGGGGTAGCGTGGGATGAATCTATTCCTGTCGAGATTCATTCGTCTTGGTCTGCTTATTTGGACCAGCTACCATCAATAGAAAATTTACGTTTTCCTCGCGGAATTACCATACATGACCCAATTAAAGTACAATTGCATGGATTTTGCGATGCTAGTTAAAATGCTTATGGTGCCTGTTTGTACTTGCGTTCCATTAATTCTCAAAGTCAAGTATATATATATATGTCTGATCTCTTCTAAGTCACGTGTTGCTCCTGTCAAACCTCTGTCATTACCGAGATTAGAGCTTTGCGCCTCAGTATTACTTGCTCGTCTTTATCATACTATAAAGTACACTGACAATTTGACAAAAATTCACGAATCATATCTGTGGTCAGACTCGACAATTGTGTTACATTGGATAAATACGCCAGCTCATCGCTTATAAACATTCGTATCGAATCGTGTATCGGAAGTTCAAACTATTACTGAATCGTGTCATTGGCGGCACGTTTTATCTCAAGACAATCCTGCAGATCTTATATCTCGAGGACAGCTTCCGTCGGAATTTATTGAAAGTTCCATTTGGATTAACGGACCTTCATAGTTGACTCAGGAAAACTCAGCATGGCCTAACGGAGTTCTTACTCCTAAGGATGTTGCAGAATTAAAACCCATTATTCCCAAAATTGCTTGCATGCAAATTGAAATTCAAAATCATAATATCATAGAAAAATACAGCTCCTTCGATAAGCTACAGAGAGTTGTGGCATATATTCTGCGCTTTGTTCACAATACTAAGAAACTCAGCTCACAGCGTGAAATCGGTCCACTACTCACTCGTGAACTTACGTTAGCTCACGATTTGATTATACGATTAGTCCAGTCCAATTGCTTTAAAAAAGAAATTGAATCAATCAAAAGTGGGGAGCCACTTCCTTTATCTAGCAAGTTAATTGCATTAAATCCAATTATGAATGAAAACGGTATTTTACGTGTTGGAGGTAAGCTCGTTCATTCTTCTATTGCTGAAGAGCAGCGTCACCCGATTTTGTTACCTGCTCAACACCATGCTAAGCTAACGACTAAGCTAATTATAACTTAAAAAAAATATGACTTAAACATGCCGGTATGCAAGCAGCTTTATACTCTGTTCGTCAAACTTACTGGCCTCTAAATGGCCGCAGCATCACGCGTAGCTTAATTCGTAAATGCATAACCTGTTTCCGTGCGAAGCCGCGCCTTGCCGATAATCCAATGGGAATTCTTCCCATTCAGCGAGTCACTTCGTCGCGACCCTTCTTGCGTAATGGAGTTGACTATTGTGGACCCTTTTATATTAAAGAAAAACGTCGCAATCGCGGCCGCATAAAGGTTTACGTGGCAGTATACGTATGCATGTGCACAAAGGCTGTTCATTTGGAGCTTGTCAGTGATCTTACCACTGAAGCCTTTATAGCCAGCCTCAAGCGGCGAGAATTTTTTCAAGACGAGGAATATCAGTAGAAATTCATTCCGATAATGCTACTAACTTTGTCGGAGCTAAAAATGAGCTTAACGAGCTATATGATTTATTTAATTCTAAAGCTCATCAAAATACTTTAATTAAATTTTGTATTGTAAAAAAGATTGATTGGCACCTTATTCCTCCCCGAGCTCCGCACTTTGGTGGAATCTGGGAAGCAGCAGTGAAATCATTCAAGCATCATTTAATTAGGAACGTGGGTGATACCTTTCTAAACTTTGAACAATTAGGAACATACATGATTGAGATAGAAGCAATACTAAATTCAAGACCCATCTCTCCTATGTCATCTGATCCTAATGACCTTCTTCCTTTGACTCCAGCCCATTTCCTCATAGGTAGTCCGTTGACATCTTTTCCACAGGTCGATTTCACAGACACCCCAATCAATCGTCTGTCAGCTTGGCAACACGCTCAGCAGCCCAAGCAACATTTTTGGATAGGGTGGCATAAAGAATATCTCCATCAGCTCATAAAATTCGGTGGATCATAGCGCGAGTCAACAAATATCAAGGTTGGAAATTTAGTACTCATCTTTGAAGAAAATTTACCCCCTCTACAGTGGGCTCTTAGACGCATCACGGCCAATGACCCCGGAGAGGATGGAATTGTAAGAGTAGTCACGCTGAGGACCAAAGCGGGCGAATATGACCGCTGCGTTAAGAAACTTTACCCACTTCCAATCGATGAAGAAAACAACGACTTCACTCCACTAGTTGGAACTAAACAGTTCAAGGGGGGCGGCATGTTCCGTCGTGTAGCTAATAATATAATTATTTTTAATTATTTCTAAAACTTTTACGTCTTTTATACAGCCATAAAACAATCTATGGTCAATGATTTACTAAAGAATATTCGAGAAAATGTTTCGTAATAAATCGTACATTTAAAATTTTACTTTTTTTTAAACTAGGTAGACTTATTTCACTAAATTTATCAAAAAAAATATTTAATAAAGGAATTTTTTTTTCTTCAATATTAAATTTACATCCAATTAATTAAAAATAATTATAAACAAAAAAATTGATTAGTTTAAAAAATATATAAATATTTTCTGTTAAATTGTAAATTATATGATTTTGTTTCCTTCTTCCTGGATTTATTTTATGATTTTGCATTCATTATGCACCAAAAAGGTGGAAACATACCCATATCTACTTATATTTATAAGTAGTTACTAATTTATAAGTCTAAGAATTGATGAAATTTGAGTATTTATTAAAGCTATTGCTTTATAAGTTTTTTTTTTGAGAAAATTAAAATAATTTTAAATTCTAAATTTAAATTTTTTTTCATATAGAGAATCGGAAGTAAACATTTCAAATATAATTTGACTTAACTTCGGTTTTTTTTAATATTTTTTATTTTTATCTATAATTGCAGCTCGTAGCATATAATTAATACTTATACAGTCTTAGAATGGGATCTGCATTGGGATTTGGAGATCCATAAACTAATGTGCGAAGGCGCACTTATGCGCGCCATATGCCCGCTTTCTTATGCTTCTTATGCCTTTCTTATGCCCGCCATACACACAACGGTCCGGAACAACACACAACGTAACCTGAGAGGTCTACCTGTGCAGGTATGCCTGGTTGACCGGAGGTAGACCGGAGCGTGTCTGGTAATGGACCTGTGCAGTTTTTTTGAATCTGCCGAGGCGACCGGCGCAATATCAAAATCAATTCTTTTGACGGTGTACCTGTGCAGGTCACGTCAGTTTTCTAGTGCGTTTTGGAATGTAATGGCATCTTTGACAATGAAAGGACAATGAAAGGACAATGAAAGAACAGACTGTTTAAATTTGTTACTAGCTACTAGTTTCAGCGATTTATTCGGAAAATTTTGCCATCAGGAACAAGTAACATTTTTTTAACAAGATCGTCTTTTGTGTATTGTTTGCTTGATTAACAAGTCATGTTGCTCACACGTTGGTCTGTTTAATCGAGTATTTTTCAATGTTATTTTTTTGATTTATTATACTAATAACACATAATACTTTTCATCGTAAATGAACTGTATTATTTTTTCACCTTTTTAATTTTAAAATGTTTTTTTGTATCTCGTTTTTAACAATGGTTGCAATCTTGTTAAAAAGCTGTTACTTGTTCCTGATGATGGCGAAATTTTCTGAATAAATCTTCGAAACTGGTAGCTAGTAACTAATTTAAACAGTTTGTTCATTCATTGTCCTATTGTCACCAGTGAAGTACATATTTGAATATAACCTAGTTTTTGATTGCGAACAATTTCATATAATCAAGCATTAACAATATATGCAACAAAAAGTTTTTTTTTAATTTCTTAATTTTGTCACCGATCACCAAAATTCCAAGGTACTTCTAGCAATCTTACAAACCCCAAATCTCGAATTTTAGTTAGCCTTTAGTCTATACAGGAAGGAAAAAATAAAAATCATTTTCACAATCAAACACAAGTTTAATTATCCATTAAATGAAAAATAAAGTTTATTCAAAATTTCTTAATTTTATCACCGATCGTCAAAATTCTAAGGTACTTCAAGCAATATTACAAAATTCAAATTTTGAATTTTAGTAAGCCTTTATCCTATAAAGAAAAGAAAAATTATCCTCAAATTTTGAATTTAAGTTAGCCTTTGGCCTATAAAGAAAGGAAAAAATAAAAAATCCCGAAATTTCTTTATCCATTAAATGAAATATAATGATTATTAAAAATTTCTTAATTTTGTCACCGATCTTCAAAATTCTCAGGTACTTCAAGCAATATTACAAACTTCAAATTTTTAATTTTAGTTAGCCTTCATGCTACAAAGGAAGGAAAAAATCAGAAATCCAGAAATTTCATTATTCCAAAAATTAAAAATAATGATTATTTAAAAATTTCGTAATTTTGTCACAGATCATAAAAATTCTAAGATACTTTTAGCAACCTTACAAATTCCAAATTTTGAATTTTAGTTAGCCTTTAGTCTATAAAGGAAGGAAAAATAAAATATCCAGTTTTAAAAATTACTAAAAGTTATTTCTAGCAATCTTACAAACTCCAAATTTTTAATTTTATTAAGCCTTTAACTAAGTCTATGAAGGAAGGATTTTCAGAAGAAAAAATCGAAAATCCCGAAATTTTATTATCGATTAAATGAAAAATAATGATTATTAAAAAATTCTTAATTTTGTCACCGATCATCAAAATTCTAAGAAACTTCTAGCGAACTTACAAACTCCAAATTTTGAATTTAGTTACCCTTTAGCCTATAAAGGAAGGAAAAAATAAAATATCCAGAAATTTAATTATCTATTAATTGAAAAATAAAGATTATTTAAAAATCTCGTAATTTTGTCACCGATCATAAAAATTCTAAGATACTTTTAGCAACCTTACAAATTCCAAATTTTGAATTTTAGTTAGCCTTTAGTCTATAAAGGATGGAAAAAAACAAAAATCCCGAAATTTTATTATCGATTAAATGGAAAAATAATGATTATTCAAAAATTTCTTAAATTTGTCACTGATTATCAAAATTCTAAAGTACTTCTAGTAATCTCACAAACTTTAAATTTTGAATTTTAGATAGTCTTTAACCTATGACGGAAGGAAAAATATTAAAAATCTAAAAATTTCAATTTTTAAAATTCTAGACTCTAGATTCCGACTAGACTCTGAATGGTAGGGGTTTTTTAGTGGGTCGCCCATTTTGAGGGGCGACCCACTACCACTCGGCACACTACCACTCGGCACGGGTCGGGTGGTGTCTGTTTGCAGATTTTCACCTCCAACACGTGCAAAAACAAAAAAAGACAGACTAGACAGACTAGACAGACTAGACAGACTAGACAGACTAGACAGACTAGACAGACTAGACAGACTAGACAGACTAGACAGACTAGACAGACTAGACAGACTAGACAGACTAGACAGACTAGACAGACTAGACAGACTAGACAGACTAGACAGACTAGACAGACTAGACAGACTAGACAGACTAGACAGACTAGACAGACTAGACAGACTAGACAGACTAGACAGACTAGACAGACTAGACAGACTAGACAGACTAGACAGACTAGACAGACTAGACAGACTAGACAGACTAGACAGACTAGACAGACTAGACAGACTAGACAGACTAGACAGACTAGACAGACTAGACAGACTAGACAGACTAGACAGACTAGACAGACTAGACAGACTAGACAGACTAGACAGACTAGACAGACTAGACAGACTAGACAGACTAGACAGACTAGACAGACTAGACAGACTAGACAGACTAGACAGACTAGACAGACTAGACAGACTAGACAGACTAGACAGACTAGACAGACTAGACAGACTAGACAGACTAGACAGACTAGACAGACTAGACAGACTAGACAGACTAGACAGACTAGACAGACTAGACAGACTAGACAGACTAGACAGACTAGACAGACTAGACAGACTAGACAGACTAGACAGACTAGACAGACTAGACAGACTAGACAGACTAGACAGACTAGACAGACTAGACAGACTAGACAGACTAGACAGACTAGACAGACTAGACAGACTAGACAGACTAGACAGACTAGACAGACTAGACAGACTAGACAGACTAGACAGACTAGACAGACTAGACAGACTAGACAGACTAGACAGACTAGACAGACTAGACAGACTAGACAGACTAGACAGACTAGACAGACTAGACAGACTAGACAGACTAGACAGACTAGACAGACTAGACAGACTAGACAGACTAGACAGACTAGACAGACTAGACAGACTAGACAGACTAGACAGACTAGACAGACTAGACAGACTAGACAGACTAGACAGACTAGACAGACTAGACAGACTAGACAGACTAGACAGACTAGACAGACTAGACAGACTAGACAGACTAGACAGACTAGACAGACTAGACAGACTAGACAGACTAGACAGACTAGACAGACTAGACAGACTAGACAGACTAGACAGACTAGACAGACTAGACAGACTAGACAGACTAGACAGACTAGACAGACTAGACAGACTAGACAGACTAGACAGACTAGACAGACTAGACAGACTAGACAGACTAGACAGACTAGACAGACTAGACAGACTAGACAGACTAGACAGACTAGACAGACTAGACAGACTAGACAGACTAGACAGACTAGACAGACTAGACAGACTAGACAGACTAGACAGACTAGACAGACTAGACAGACTAGACAGACTAGACAGACTAGACAGACTAGACAGACTAGACAGACTAGACAGACTAGACAGACTAGACAGACTAGACAGACTAGACAGACTAGACAGACTAGACAGACTAGACAGACTAGACAGACTAGACAGACTAGACAGACTAGACAGACTAGACAGACTAGACAGACTAGACAGACTAGACAGACTAGACAGACTAGACAGACTAGACAGACTAGACAGACTAGACAGACTAGACAGACTAGACAGACTAGACAGACTAGACAGACTAGACAGACTAGACAGACTAGACAGACTAGACAGACTAGACAGACTAGACAGACTAGACAGACTAGACAGACTAGACAGACTAGACAGACTAGACAGACTAGACAGACTAGACAGACTAGACAGACTAGACAGACTAGACAGACTAGACAGACTAGACAGACTAGACAGACTAGACAGACTAGACAGACTAGACAGACTAGACAGACTAGACAGACTAGACAGACTAGACAGACTAGACAGACTAGACAGACTAGACAGACTAGACAGACTAGACAGACTAGACAGACTAGACAGACTAGACAGACTAGACAGACTAGACAGACTAGACAGACTAGACAGACTAGACAGACTAGACAGACTAGACAGACTAGACAGACTAGACAGACTAGACAGACTAGACAGACTAGACAGACTAGACAGACTAGACAGACTAGACAGACTAGACAGACTAGACAGACTAGACAGACTAGACAGACTAGACAGACTAGACAGACTAGACAGACTAGACAGACTAGACAGACTAGACAGACTAGACAGACTAGACAGACTAGACAGACTAGACAGACTAGACAGACTAGACAGACTAGACAGACTAGACAGACTAGACAGACTAGACAGACTAGACAGACTAGACAGACTAGACAGACTAGACAGACTAGACAGACTAGACAGACTAGACAGACTAGACAGACTAGACAGACTAGACAGACTAGACAGACTAGACAGACTAGACAGACTAGACAGACTAGACAGACTAGACAGACTAGACAGACTAGACAGACTAGACAGACTAGACAGACTAGACAGACTAGACAGACTAGACAGACTAGACAGACTAGACAGACTAGACAGACTAGACAGACTAGACAGACTAGACAGACTAGACAGACTAGACAGACTAGACAGACTAGACAGACTAGACAGACTAGACAGACTAGACAGACTAGACAGACTAGACAGACTAGACAGACTAGACAGACTAGACAGACTAGACAGACTAGACAGACTAGACAGACTAGACAGACTAGACAGACTAGACAGACTAGACAGACTAGACAGACTAGACAGACTAGACAGACTAGACAGACTAGACAGACTAGACAGACTAGACAGACTAGACAGACTAGACAGACTAGACAGACTAGACAGACTAGACAGACTAGACAGACTAGACAGACTAGACAGACTAGACAGACTAGACAGACTAGACAGACTAGACAGACTAGACAGACTAGACAGACTAGACAGACTAGACAGACTAGACAGACTAGACAGACTAGACAGACTAGACAGACTAGACAGACTAGACAGACTAGACAGACTAGACAGACTAGACAGACTAGACAGACTAGACAGACTAGACAGACTAGACAGACTAGACAGACTAGACAGACTAGACAGACTAGACAGACTAGACAGACTAGACAGACTAGACAGACTAGACAGACTAGACAGACTAGACAGACTAGACAGACTAGACAGACTAGACAGACTAGACAGACTAGACAGACTAGACAGACTAGACAGACTAGACAGACTAGACAGACTAGACAGACTAGACAGACTAGACAGACTAGACAGACTAGACAGACTAGACAGACTAGACAGACTAGACAGACTAGACAGACTAGACAGACTAGACAGACTAGACAGACTAGACAGACTAGACAGACTAGACAGACTAGACAGACTAGACAGACTAGACAGACTAGACAGACTAGACAGACTAGACAGACTAGACAGACTAGACAGACTAGACAGACTAGACAGACTAGACAGACTAGACAGACTAGACAGACTAGACAGACTAGACAGACTAGACAGACTAGACAGACTAGACAGACTAGACAGACTAGACAGACTAGACAGACTAGACAGACTAGACAGACTAGACAGACTAGACAGACTAGACAGACTAGACAGACTAGACAGACTAGACAGACTAGACAGACTAGACAGACTAGACAGACTAGACAGACTAGACAGACTAGACAGACTAGACAGACTAGACAGACTAGACAGACTAGACAGACTAGACAGACTAGACAGACTAGACAGACTAGACAGACTAGACAGACTAGACAGACTAGACAGACTAGACAGACTAGACAGACTAGACAGACTAGACAGACTAGACAGACTAGACAGACTAGACAGACTAGACAGACTAGACAGACTAGACAGACTAGACAGACTAGACAGACTAGACAGACTAGACAGACTAGACAGACTAGACAGACTAGACAGACTAGACAGACTAGACAGACTAGACAGACTAGACAGACTAGACAGACTAGACAGACTAGACAGACTAGACAGACTAGACAGACTAGACAGACTAGACAGACTAGACAGACTAGACAGACTAGACAGACTAGACAGACTAGACAGACTAGACAGACTAGACAGACTAGACAGACTAGACAGACTAGACAGACTAGACAGACTAGACAGACTAGACAGACTAGACAGACTAGACAGACTAGACAGACTAGACAGACTAGACAGACTAGACAGACTAGACAGACTAGACAGACTAGACAGACTAGACAGACTAGACAGACTAGACAGACTAGACAGACTAGACAGACTAGACAGACTAGACAGACTAGACAGACTAGACAGACTAGACAGACTAGACAGACTAGACAGACTAGACAGACTAGACAGACTAGACAGACTAGACAGACTAGACAGACTAGACAGACTAGACAGACTAGACAGACTAGACAGACTAGACAGACTAGACAGACTAGACAGACTAGACAGACTAGACAGACTAGACAGACTAGACAGACTAGACAGACTAGACAGACTAGACAGACTAGACAGACTAGACAGACTAGACAGACTAGACAGACTAGACAGACTAGACAGACTAGACAGACTAGACAGACTAGACAGACTAGACAGACTAGACAGACTAGACAGACTAGACAGACTAGACAGACTAGACAGACTAGACAGACTAGACAGACTAGACAGACTAGACAGACTAGACAGACTAGACAGACTAGACAGACTAGACAGACTAGACAGACTAGACAGACTAGACAGACTAGACAGACTAGACAGACTAGACAGACTAGACAGACTAGACAGACTAGACAGACTAGACAGACTAGACAGACTAGACAGACTAGACAGACTAGACAGACTAGACAGACTAGACAGACTAGACAGACTAGACAGACTAGACAGACTAGACAGACTAGACAGACTAGACAGACTAGACAGACTAGACAGACTAGACAGACTAGACAGACTAGACAGACTAGACAGACTAGACAGACTAGACAGACTAGACAGACTAGACAGACTAGACAGACTAGACAGACTAGACAGACTAGACAGACTAGACAGACTAGACAGACTAGACAGACTAGACAGACTAGACAGACTAGACAGACTAGACAGACTAGACAGACTAGACAGACTAGACAGACTAGACAGACTAGACAGACTAGACAGACTAGACAGACTAGACAGACTAGACAGACTAGACAGACTAGACAGACTAGACAGACTAGACAGACTAGACAGACTAGACAGACTAGACAGACTAGACAGACTAGACAGACTAGACAGACTAGACAGACTAGACAGACTAGACAGACTAGACAGACTAGACAGACTAGACAGACTAGACAGACTAGACAGACTAGACAGACTAGACAGACTAGACAGACTAGACAGACTAGACAGACTAGACAGACTAGACAGACTAGACAGACTAGACAGACTAGACAGACTAGACAGACTAGACAGACTAGACAGACTAGACAGACTAGACAGACTAGACAGACTAGACAGACTAGACAGACTAGACAGACTAGACAGACTAGACAGACTAGACAGACTAGACAGACTAGACAGACTAGACAGACTAGACAGACTAGACAGACTAGACAGACTAGACAGACTAGACAGACTAGACAGACTAGACAGACTAGACAGACTAGACAGACTAGACAGACTAGACAGACTAGACAGACTAGACAGACTAGACAGACTAGACAGACTAGACAGACTAGACAGACTAGACAGACTAGACAGACTAGACAGACTAGACAGACTAGACAGACTAGACAGACTAGACAGACTAGACAGACTAGACAGACTAGACAGACTAGACAGACTAGACAGACTAGACAGACTAGACAGACTAGACAGACTAGACAGACTAGACAGACTAGACAGACTAGACAGACTAGACAGACTAGACAGACTAGACAGACTAGACAGACTAGACAGACTAGACAGACTAGACAGACTAGACAGACTAGACAGACTAGACAGACTAGACAGACTAGACAGACTAGACAGACTAGACAGACTAGACAGACTAGACAGACTAGACAGACTAGACAGACTAGACAGACTAGACAGACTAGACAGACTAGACAGACTAGACAGACTAGTCAGACTAGACAGACTAGACAGACTAGACAGACTAGACAGACTAGACAGACTAGACAGACTAGACAGACTAGACAGACTAGACAGACTAGACAGACTAGACAGACTAGACAGACTAGACAGACTAGACAGACTAGACAGACTAGACAGACTAGACAGACTAGACAGACTAGACAGACTAGACAGACTAGACAGACTAGACAGACTAGACAGACTAGACAGACTAGACAGACTAGACAGACTAGACAGACTAGACAGACTAGACAGACTAGACAGACTAGACAGACTAGACAGACTAGACAGACTAGACAGACTAGACAGACTAGACAGACTAGACAGACTAGACAGACTAGACAGACTAGACAGACTAGACAGACTAGACAGACTAGACAGACTAGACAGACTAGACAGACTAGACAGACTAGACAGACTAGACAGACTAGACAGACTAGACAGACTAGACAGACTAGACAGACTAGACAGACTAGACAGACTAGACAGACTAGACAGACTAGACAGACTAGACAGACTAGACAGACTAGACAGACTAGACAGACTAGACAGACTAGACAGACTAGACAGACTAGACAGACTAGACAGACTAGACAGACTAGACAGACTAGACAGACTAGACAGACTAGACAGACTAGACAGACTAGACAGACTAGACAGACTAGACAGACTAGACAGACTAGACAGACTAGACAGACTAGACAGACTAGACAGACTAGACAGACTAGACAGACTAGACAGACTAGACAGACTAGACAGACTAGACAGACTAGACAGACTAGACAGACTAGACAGACTAGACAGACTAGACAGACTAGACAGACTAGACAGACTAGACAGACTAGACAGACTAGACAGACTAGACAGACTAGACAGACTAGACAGACTAGACAGACTAGACAGACTAGACAGACTAGACAGACTAGACAGACTAGACAGACTAGACAGACTAGACAGACTAGACAGACTAGACAGACTAGACAGACTAGACAGACTAGACAGACTAGACAGACTAGACAGACTAGACAGACTAGACAGACTAGACAGACTAGACAGACTAGACAGACTAGACAGACTAGACAGACTAGACAGACTAGACAGACTAGACAGACTAGACAGACTAGACAGACTAGACAGACTAGACAGACTAGACAGACTAGACAGACTAGACAGACTAGACAGACTAGACAGACTAGACAGACTAGACAGACTAGACAGACTAGACAGACTAGACAGACTAGACAGACTAGACAGACTAGACAGACTAGACAGACTAGACAGACTAGACAGACTAGACAGACTAGACAGACTAGACAGACTAGACAGACTAGACAGACTAGACAGACTAGACAGACTAGACAGACTAGACAGACTAGACAGACTAGACAGACTAGACAGACTAGACAGACTAGACAGACTAGACAGACTAGACAGACTAGACAGACTAGACAGACTAGACAGACTAGACAGACTAGACAGACTAGACAGACTAGACAGACTAGACAGACTAGACAGACTAGACAGACTAGACAGACTAGACAGACTAGACAGACTAGACAGACTAGACAGACTAGACAGACTAGACAGACTAGACAGACTAGACAGACTAGACAGACTAGACAGACTAGACAGACTAGACAGACTAGACAGACTAGACAGACTAGACAGACTAGACAGACTAGACAGACTAGACAGACTAGACAGACTAGACAGACTAGACAGACTAGACAGACTAGACAGACTAGACAGACTAGACAGACTAGACAGACTAGACAGACTAGACAGACTAGACAGACTAGACAGACTAGACAGACTAGACAGACTAGACAGACTAGACAGACTAGACAGACTAGACAGACTAGACAGACTAGACAGACTAGACAGACTAGACAGACTAGACAGACTAGACAGACTAGACAGACTAGACAGACTAGACAGACTAGACAGACTAGACAGACTAGACAGACTAGACAGACTAGACAGACTAGACAGACTAGACAGACTAGACAGACTAGACAGACTAGACAGACTAGACAGACTAGACAGACTAGACAGACTAGACAGACTAGACAGACTAGACAGACTAGACAGACTAGACAGACTAGACAGACTAGACAGACTAGACAGACTAGACAGACTAGACAGACTAGACAGACTAGACAGACTAGACAGACTAGACAGACTAGACAGACTAGACAGACTAGACAGACTAGACAGACTAGACAGACTAGACAGACTAGACAGACTAGACAGACTAGACAGACTAGACAGACTAGACAGACTAGACAGACTAGACAGACTAGACAGACTAGACAGACTAGACAGACTAGACAGACTAGACAGACTAGACAGACTAGACAGACTAGACAGACTAGACAGACTAGACAGACTAGACAGACTAGACAGACTAGACAGACTAGACAGACTAGACAGACTAGACAGACTAGACAGACTAGACAGACTAGACAGACTAGACAGACTAGACAGACTAGACAGACTAGACAGACTAGACAGACTAGACAGACTAGACAGACTAGACAGACTAGACAGACTAGACAGACTAGACAGACTAGACAGACTAGACAGACTAGACAGACTAGACAGACTAGACAGACTAGACAGACTAGACAGACTAGACAGACTAGACAGACTAGACAGACTAGACAGACTAGACAGACTAGACAGACTAGACAGACTAGACAGACTAGACAGACTAGACAGACTAGACAGACTAGACAGACTAGACAGACTAGACAGACTAGACAGACTAGACAGACTAGACAGACTAGACAGACTAGACAGACTAGACAGACTAGACAGACTAGACAGACTAGACAGACTAGACAGACTAGACAGACTAGACAGACTAGACAGACTAGACAGACTAGACAGACTAGA
Organism: Phosphuga atrata; assembly: GCA_944588485.1. Taxonomy (NCBI): domain Eukaryota; kingdom Metazoa; phylum Arthropoda; class Insecta; order Coleoptera; family Silphidae; genus Phosphuga; species Phosphuga atrata. Next base: position 22,695 of record CALYMW010000439.1, on the reverse strand, counting down.
CAGACTAGACAGACTAGACAGACTAGACAGACTAGACAGACTAGACAGACTAGACAGACTAGACAGACTAGACAGACTAGACAGACTAGACAGACTAGACAGACTAGACAGACTAGACAGACTAGACAGACTAGACAGACTAGACAGACTAGACAGACTAGACAGACTAGACAGACTAGACAGACTAGACAGACTAGACAGACTAGACAGACTAGACAGACTAGACAGACTAGACAGACTAGACAGACTAGACAGACTAGACAGACTAGACAGACTAGACAGACTAGACAGACTAGACAGACTAGACAGACTAGACAGACTAGACAGACTAGACAGACTAGACAGACTAGACAGACTAGACAGACTAGACAGACTAGACAGACTAGACAGACTAGACAGACTAGACAGACTAGACAGACTAGACAGACTAGACAGACTAGACAGACTAGACAGACTAGACAGACTAGACAGACTAGACAGACTAGACAGACTAGACAGACTAGACAGACTAGACAGACTAGACAGACTAGACAGACTAGACAGACTAGACAGACTAGACAGACTAGACAGACTAGACAGACTAGACAGACTAGACAGACTAGACAGACTAGACAGACTAGACAGACTAGACAGACTAGACAGACTAGACAGACTAGACAGACTAGACAGACTAGACAGACTAGACAGACTAGACAGACTAGACAGACTAGACAGACTAGACAGACTAGACAGACTAGACAGACTAGACAGACTAGACAGACTAGACAGACTAGACAGACTAGACAGACTAGACAGACTAGACAGACTAGACAGACTAGACAGACTAGACAGACTAGACAGACTAGACAGACTAGACAGACTAGACAGACTAGACAGACTAGACAGACTAGACAGACTAGACAGACTAGACAGACTAGACAGACTAGACAGACTAGACAGACTAGACAGACTAGACAGACTAGACAGACTAGACAGACTAGACAGACTAGACAGACTAGACAGACTAGACAGACTAGACAGACTAGACAGACTAGACAGACTAGACAGACTAGACAGACTAGACAGACTAGACAGACTAGACAGACTAGACAGACTAGACAGACTAGACAGACTAGACAGACTAGACAGACTAGACAGACTAGACAGACTAGACAGACTAGACAGACTAGACAGACTAGACAGACTAGACAGACTAGACAGACTAGACAGACTAGACAGACTAGACAGACTAGACAGACTAGACAGACTAGACAGACTAGACAGACTAGACAGACTAGACAGACTAGACAGACTAGACAGACTAGACAGACTAGACAGACTAGACAGACTAGACAGACTAGACAGACTAGACAGACTAGACAGACTAGACAGACTAGACAGACTAGACAGACTAGACAGACTAGACAGACTAGACAGACTAGACAGACTAGACAGACTAGACAGACTAGACAGACTAGACAGACTAGACAGACTAGACAGACTAGACAGACTAGACAGACTAGACAGACTAGACAGACTAGACAGACTAGACAGACTAGACAGACTAGACAGACTAGACAGACTAGACAGACTAGACAGACTAGACAGACTAGACAGACTAGACAGACTACGACTAGACAGACTAGACAGACTAGACAGACTAGACAGACTAGACAGACTAGACAGACTAGACAGACTAGACAGACTAGACAGACTAGACAGACTAGACAGACTAGACAGACTAGACAGACTAGACAGACTAGACAGACTAGACAGACTAGACAGACTAGACAGACTAGACAGACTAGACAGACTAGACAGACTAGACAGACTAGACAGACTAGACAGACTAGACAGACTAGACAGACTAGACAGACTAGACAGACTAGACAGACTAGACAGACTAGACAGACTAGACAGACTAGACAGACTAGACAGACTAGACAGACTAGACAGACTAGACAGACTAGACAGACTAGACAGACTAGACAGACTAGACAGACTAGACAGACTAGACAGACTAGACAGACTAGACAGACTAGACAGACTAGACAGACTAGACAGACTAGACAGACTAGACAGACTAGACAGACTAGACAGACTAGACAGACTAGACAGACTAGACAGACTAGACAGACTAGACAGACTAGACAGACTAGACAGACTAGACAGACTAGACAGACTAGACAGACTAGACAGACTAGACAGACTAGACAGACTAGACAGACTAGACAGACTAGACAGACTAGACAGACTAGACAGACTAGACAGACTAGACAGACTAGACAGACTAGACAGACTAGACAGACTAGACAGACTAGACAGACTAGACAGACTAGACAGACTAGACAGACTAGACAGACTAGACAGACTAGACAGACTAGACAGACTAGACAGACTAGACAGACTAGACAGACTAGACAGACTAGACAGACTAGACAGACTAGACAGACTAGACAGACTAGACAGACTAGACAGACTAGACAGACTAGACAGACTAGACAGACTAGACAGACTAGACAGACTAGACAGACTAGACAGACTAGACAGACTAGACAGACTAGACAGACTAGACAGACTAGACAGACTAGACAGACTAGACAGACTAGACAGACTAGACAGACTAGACAGACTAGACAGACTAGACAGACTAGACAGACTAGACAGACTAGACAGACTAGACAGACTAGACAGACTAGACAGACTAGACAGACTAGACAGACTAGACAGACTAGACAGACTAGACAGACTAGACAGACTAGACAGACTAGACAGACTAGACAGACTAGACAGACTAGACAGACTAGACAGACTAGACAGACTAGACAGACTAGACAGACTAGACAGACTAGACAGACTAGACAGACTAGACAGACTAGACAGACTAGACAGACTAGACAGACTAGACAGACTAGACAGACTAGACAGACTAGACAGACTAGACAGACTAGACAGACTAGACAGACTAGACAGACTAGACAGACTAGACAGACTAGACAGACTAGACAGACTAGACAGACTAGACAGACTAGACAGACTAGACAGACTAGACAGACTAGACAGACTAGACAGACTAGACAGACTAGACAGACTAGACAGACTAGACAGACTAGACAGACTAGACAGACTAGACAGACTAGACAGACTAGACAGACTAGACAGACTAGACAGACTAGACAGACTAGACAGACTAGACAGACTAGACAGACTAGACAGACTAGACAGACTAGACAGACTAGACAGACTAGACAGACTAGACAGACTAGACAGACTAGACAGACTAGACAGACTAGACAGACTAGACAGACTAGACAGACTAGACAGACTAGACAGACTAGACAGACTAGACAGACTAGACAGACTAGACAGACTAGACAGACTAGACAGACTAGACAGACTAGACAGACTAGACAGACTAGACAGACTAGACAGACTAGACAGACTAGACAGACTAGACAGACTAGACAGACTAGACAGACTAGACAGACTAGACAGACTAGACAGACTAGACAGACTAGACAGACTAGACAGACTAGACAGACTAGACAGACTAGACAGACTAGACAGACTAGACAGACTAGACAGACTAGACAGACTAGACAGACTAGACAGACTAGACAGACTAGACAGACTAGACAGACTAGACAGACTAGACAGACTAGACAGACTAGACAGACTAGACAGACTAGACAGACTAGACAGACTAGACAGACTAGACAGACTAGACAGACTAGACAGACTAGACAGACTAGACAGACTAGACAGACTAGACAGACTAGACAGACTAGACAGACTAGACAGACTAGACAGACTAGACAGACTAGACAGACTAGACAGACTAGACAGACTAGACAGACTAGACAGACTAGACAGACTAGACAGACTAGACAGACTAGACAGACTAGACAGACTAGACAGACTAGACAGACTAGACAGACTAGACAGACTAGACAGACTAGACAGACTAGACAGACTAGACAGACTAGACAGACTAGACAGACTAGACAGACTAGACAGACTAGACAGACTAGACAGACTAGACAGACTAGACAGACTAGACAGACTAGACAGACTAGACAGACTAGACAGACTAGACAGACTAGACAGACTAGACAGACTAGACAGACTAGACAGACTAGACAGACTAGACAGACTAGACAGACTAGACAGACTAGACAGACTAGACAGACTAGACAGACTAGACAGACTAGACAGACTAGACAGACTAGACAGACTAGACAGACTAGACAGACTAGACAGACTAGACAGACTAGACAGACTAGACAGACTAGACAGACTAGACAGACTAGACAGACTAGACAGACTAGACAGACTAGACAGACTAGACAGACTAGACAGACTAGACAGACTAGACAGACTAGACAGACTAGACAGACTAGACAGACTAGACAGACTAGACAGACTAGACAGACTAGACAGACTAGACAGACTAGACAGACTAGACAGACTAGACAGACTAGACAGACTAGACAGACTAGACAGACTAGACAGACTAGACAGACTAGACAGACTAGACAGACTAGACAGACTAGACAGACTAGACAGACTAGACAGACTAGACAGACTAGACAGACTAGACAGACTAGACAGACTAGACAGACTAGACAGACTAGACAGACTAGACAGACTAGACAGACTAGACAGACTAGACAGACTAGACAGACTAGACAGACTAGACAGACTAGACAGACTAGACAGACTAGACAGACTAGACAGACTAGACAGACTAGACAGACTAGACAGACTAGACAGACTAGACAGACTAGACAGACTAGACAGACTAGACAGACTAGACAGACTAGACAGACTAGACAGACTAGACAGACTAGACAGACTAGACAGACTAGACAGACTAGACAGACTAGACAGACTAGACAGACTAGACAGACTAGACAGACTAGACAGACTAGACAGACTAGACAGACTAGACAGACTAGACAGACTAGACAGACTAGACAGACTAGACAGACTAGACAGACTAGACAGACTAGACAGACTAGACAGACTAGACAGACTAGACAGACTAGACAGACTAGACAGACTAGACAGACTAGACAGACTAGACAGACTAGACAGACTAGACAGACTAGACAGACTAGACAGACTAGACAGACTAGACAGACTAGACAGACTAGACAGACTAGACAGACTAGACAGACTAGACAGACTAGACAGACTAGACAGACTAGACAGACTAGACAGACTAGACAGACTAGACAGACTAGACAGACTAGACAGACTAGACAGACTAGACAGACTAGACAGACTAGACAGACTAGACAGACTAGACAGACTAGACAGACTAGACAGACTAGACAGACTAGACAGACTAGACAGACTAGACAGACTAGACAGACTAGACAGACTAGACAGACTAGACAGACTAGACAGACTAGACAGACTAGACAGACTAGACAGACTAGACAGACTAGACAGACTAGACAGACTAGACAGACTAGACAGACTAGACAGACTAGACAGACTAGACAGACTAGACAGACTAGACAGACTAGACAGACTAGACAGACTAGACAGACTAGACAGACTAGACAGACTAGACAGACTAGACAGACTAGACAGACTAGACAGACTAGACAGACTAGACAGACTAGACAGACTAGACAGACTAGACAGACTAGACAGACTAGACAGACTAGACAGACTAGACAGACTAGACAGACTAGACAGACTAGACAGACTAGACAGACTAGACAGACTAGACAGACTAGACAGACTAGACAGACTAGACAGACTAGACAGACTAGACAGACTAGACAGACTAGACAGACTAGACAGACTAGACAGACTAGACAGACTAGACAGACTAGACAGACTAGACAGACTAGACAGACTAGACAGACTAGACAGACTAGACAGACTAGACAGACTAGACAGACTAGACAGACTAGACAGACTAGACAGACTAGACAGACTAGACAGACTAGACAGACTAGACAGACTAGACAGACTAGACAGACTAGACAGACTAGACAGACTAGACAGACTAGACAGACTAGACAGACTAGACAGACTAGACAGACTAGACAGACTAGACAGACTAGACAGACTAGACAGACTAGACAGACTAGACAGACTAGACAGACTAGACAGACTAGACAGACTAGACAGACTAGACAGACTAGACAGACTAGACAGACTAGACAGACTAGACAGACTAGACAGACTAGACAGACTAGACAGACTAGACAGACTAGACAGACTAGACAGACTAGACAGACTAGACAGACTAGACAGACTAGACAGACTAGACAGACTAGACAGACTAGACAGACTAGACAGACTAGACAGACTAGACAGACTAGACAGACTAGACAGACTAGACAGACTAGACAGACTAGACAGACTAGACAGACTAGACAGACTAGACAGACTAGACAGACTAGACAGACTAGACAGACTAGACAGACTAGACAGACTAGACAGACTAGACAGACTAGACAGACTAGACAGACTAGACAGACTAGACAGACTAGACAGACTAGACAGACTAGACAGACTAGACAGACTAGACAGACTAGACAGACTAGACAGACTAGACAGACTAGACAGACTAGACAGACTAGACAGACTAGACAGACTAGACAGACTAGACAGACTAGACAGACTAGACAGACTAGACAGACTAGACAGACTAGACAGACTAGACAGACTAGACAGACTAGACAGACTAGACAGACTAGACAGACTAGACAGACTAGACAGACTAGACAGACTAGACAGACTAGACAGACTAGACAGACTAGACAGACTAGACAGACTAGACAGACTAGACAGACTAGACAGACTAGACAGACTAGACAGACTAGACAGACTAGACAGACTAGACAGACTAGACAGACTAGACAGACTAGACAGACTAGACAGACTAGACAGACTAGACAGACTAGACAGACTAGACAGACTAGACAGACTAGACAGACTAGACAGACTAGACAGACTAGACAGACTAGACAGACTAGACAGACTAGACAGACTAGACAGACTAGACAGACTAGACAGACTAGACAGACTAGACAGACTAGACAGACTAGACAGACTAGACAGACTAGACAGACTAGACAGACTAGACAGACTAGACAGACTAGACAGACTAGACAGACTAGACAGACTAGACAGACTAGACAGACTAGACAGACTAGACAGACTAGACAGACTAGACAGACTAGACAGACTAGACAGACTAGACAGACTAGACAGACTAGACAGACTAGACAGACTAGACAGACTAGACAGACTAGACAGACTAGACAGACTAGACAGACTAGACAGACTAGACAGACTAGACAGACTAGACAGACTAGACAGACTAGACAGACTAGACAGACTAGACAGACTAGACAGACTAGACAGACTAGACAGACTAGACAGACTAGACAGACTAGACAGACTAGACAGACTAGACAGACTAGACAGACTAGACAGACTAGACAGACTAGACAGACTAGACAGACTAGACAGACTAGACAGACTAGACAGACTAGACAGACTAGACAGACTAGACAGACTAGACAGACTAGACAGACTAGACAGACTAGACAGACTAGACAGACTAGACAGACTAGACAGACTAGACAGACTAGACAGACTAGACAGACTAGACAGACTAGACAGACTAGACAGACTAGACAGACTAGACAGACTAGACAGACTAGACAGACTAGACAGACTAGACAGACTAGACAGACTAGACAGACTAGACAGACTAGACAGACTAGACAGACTAGACAGACTAGACAGACTAGACAGACTAGACAGACTAGACAGACTAGACAGACTAGACAGACTAGACAGACTAGACAGACTAGACAGACTAGACAGACTAGACAGACTAGACAGACTAGACAGACTAGACAGACTAGACAGACTAGACAGACTAGACAGACTAGACAGACTAGACAGACTAGACAGACTAGACAGACTAGACAGACTAGACAGACTAGACAGACTAGACAGACTAGACAGACTAGACAGACTAGACAGACTAGACAGACTAGACAGACTAGACAGACTAGACAGACTAGACAGACTAGACAGACTAGACAGACTAGACAGACTAGACAGACTAGACAGACTAGACAGACTAGACAGACTAGACAGACTAGACAGACTAGACAGACTAGACAGACTAGACAGACTAGACAGACTAGACAGACTAGACAGACTAGACAGACTAGACAGACTAGACAGACTAGACAGACTAGACAGACTAGACAGACTAGACAGACTAGACAGACTAGACAGACTAGACAGACTAGACAGACTAGACAGACTAGACAGACTAGACAGACTAGACAGACTAGACAGACTAGACAGACTAGACAGACTAGACAGACTAGACAGACTAGACAGACTAGACAGACTAGACAGACTAGACAGACTAGACAGACTAGACAGACTAGACAGACTAGACAGACTAGACAGACTAGACAGACTAGACAGACTAGACAGACTAGACAGACTAGACAGACTAGACAGACTAGACAGACTAGACAGACTAGACAGACTAGACAGACTAGACAGACTAGACAGACTAGACAGACTAGACAGACTAGACAGACTAGACAGACTAGACAGACTAGACAGACTAGACAGACTAGACAGACTAGACAGACTAGACAGACTAGACAGACTAGACAGACTAGACAGACTAGACAGACTAGACAGACTAGACAGACTAGACAGACTAGACAGACTAGACAGACTAGACAGACTAGACAGACTAGACAGACTAGACAGACTAGACAGACTAGACAGACTAGACAGACTAGACAGACTAGACAGACTAGACAGACTAGACAGACTAGACAGACTAGACAGACTAGACAGACTAGACAGACTAGACAGACTAGACAGACTAGACAGACTAGACAGACTAGACAGACTAGACAGACTAGACAGACTAGACAGACTAGACAGACTAGACAGACTAGACAGACTAGACAGACTAGACAGACTAGACAGACTAGACAGACTAGACAGACTAGACAGACTAGACAGACTAGACAGACTAGACAGACTAGACAGACTAGACAGACTAGACAGACTAGACAGACTAGACAGACTAGACAGACTAGACAGACTAGACAGACTAGACAGACTAGACAGACTAGACAGACTAGACAGACTAGACAGACTAGACAGACTAGACAGACTAGACAGACTAGACAGACTAGACAGACTAGACAGACTAGACAGACTAGACAGACTAGACAGACTAGACAGACTAGACAGACTAGACAGACTAGACAGACTAGACAGACTAGACAGACTAGACAGACTAGACAGACTAGACAGACTAGACAGACTAGACAGACTAGACAGACTAGACAGACTAGACAGACTAGACAGACTAGACAGACTAGACAGACTAGACAGACTAGACAGACTAGACAGACTAGACAGACTAGACAGACTAGACAGACTAGACAGACTAGACAGACTAGACAGACTAGACAGACTAGACAGACTAGACAGACTAGACAGACTAGACAGACTAGACAGACTAGACAGACTAGACAGACTAGACAGACTAGACAGACTAGACAGACTAGACAGACTAGACAGACTAGACAGACTAGACAGACTAGACAGACTAGACAGACTAGACAGACTAGACAGACTAGACAGACTAGACAGACTAGACAGACTAGACAGACTAGACAGACTAGACAGACTAGACAGACTAGACAGACTAGACAGACTAGACAGACTAGACAGACTAGACAGACTAGACAGACTAGACAGACTAGACAGACTAGACAGACTAGACAGACTAGACAGACTAGACAGACTAGACAGACTAGACAGACTAGACAGACTAGACAGACTAGACAGACTAGACAGACTAGACAGACTAGACAGACTAGACAGACTAGACAGACTAGACAGACTAGACAGACTAGACAGACTAGACAGACTAGACAGACTAGACAGACTAGACAGACTAGACAGACTAGACAGACTAGACAGACTAGACAGACTAGACAGACTAGACAGACTAGACAGACTAGACAGACTAGACAGACTAGACAGACTAGACAGACTAGACAGACTAGACAGACTAGACAGACTAGACAGACTAGACAGACTAGACAGACTAGACAGACTAGACAGACTAGACAGACTAGACAGACTAGACAGACTAGACAGACTAGACAGACTAGACAGACTAGACAGACTAGACAGACTAGACAGACTAGACAGACTAGACAGACTAGACAGACTAGACAGACTAGACAGACTAGACAGACTAGACAGACTAGACAGACTAGACAGACTAGACAGACTAGACAGACTAGACAGACTAGACAGACTAGACAGACTAGACAGACTAGACAGACTAGACAGACTAGACAGACTAGACAGACTAGACAGACTAGACAGACTAGACAGACTAGACAGACTAGACAGACTAGACAGACTAGACAGACTAGACAGACTAGACAGACTAGACAGACTAGACAGACTAGACAGACTAGACAGACTAGACAGACTAGACAGACTAGACAGACTAGACAGACTAGACAGACTAGACAGACTAGACAGACTAGACAGACTAGACAGACTAGACAGACTAGACAGACTAGACAGACTAGACAGACTAGACAGACTAGACAGACTAGACAGACTAGACAGACTAGACAGACTAGACAGACTAGACAGACTAGACAGACTAGACAGACTAGACAGACTAGACAGACTAGACAGACTAGACAGACTAGACAGACTAGACAGACTAGACAGACTAGACAGACTAGACAGACTAGACAGACTAGACAGACTAGACAGACTAGACAGACTAGACAGACTAGACAGACTAGACAGACTAGACAGACTAGACAGACTAGACAGACTAGACAGACTAGACAGACTAGACAGACTAGACAGACTAGACAGACTAGACAGACTAGACAGACTAGACAGACTAGACAGACTAGACAGACTAGACAGACTAGACAGACTAGACAGACTAGACAGACTAGACAGACTAGACAGACTAGACAGACTAGACAGACTAGACAGACTAGACAGACTAGACAGACTAGACAGACTAGACAGACTAGACAGACTAGACAGACTAGACAGACTAGACAGACTAGACAGACTAGACAGACTAGACAGACTAGACAGACTAGACAGACTAGACAGACTAGACAGACTAGACAGACTAGACAGACTAGACAGACTAGACAGACTAGACAGACTAGACAGACTAGACAGACTAGACAGACTAGACAGACTAGACAGACTAGACAGACTAGACAGACTAGACAGACTAGACAGACTAGACAGACTAGACAGACTAGACAGACTAGACAGACTAGACAGACTAGACAGACTAGACAGACTAGACAGACTAGACAGACTAGACAGACTAGACAGACTAGACAGACTAGACAGACTAGACAGACTAGACAGACTAGACAGACTAGACAGACTAGACAGACTAGACAGACTAGACAGACTAGACAGACTAGACAGACTAGACAGACTAGACAGACTAGACAGACTAGACAGACTAGACAGACTAGACAGACTAGACAGACTAGACAGACTAGACAGACTAGACAGACTAGACAGACTAGACAGACTAGACAGACTAGACAGACTAGACAGACTAGACAGACTAGACAGACTAGACAGACTAGACAGACTAGACAGACTAGACAGACTAGACAGACTAGACAGACTAGACAGACTAGACAGACTAGACAGACTAGACAGACTAGACAGACTAGACAGACTAGACAGACTAGACAGACTAGACAGACTAGACAGACTAGACAGACTAGACAGACTAGACAGACTAGACAGACTAGACAGACTAGACAGACTAGACAGACTAGACAGACTAGACAGACTAGACAGACTAGACAGACTAGACAGACTAGACAGACTAGACAGACTAGACAGACTAGACAGACTAGACAGACTAGACAGACTAGACAGACTAGACAGACTAGACAGACTAGACAGACTAGACAGACTAGACAGACTAGACAGACTAGACAGACTAGACAGACTAGACAGACTAGACAGACTAGACAGACTAGACAGACTAGACAGACTAGACAGACTAGACAGACTAGACAGACTAGACAGACTAGACAGACTAGACAGACTAGACAGACTAGACAGACTAGACAGACTAGACAGACTAGACAGACTAGACAGACTAGACAGACTAGACAGACTAGACAGACTAGACAGACTAGACAGACTAGACAGACTAGACAGACTAGACAGACTAGACAGACTAGACAGACTAGACAGACTAGACAGACTAGACAGACTAGACAGACTAGACAGACTAGACAGACTAGACAGACTAGACAGACTAGACAGACTAGACAGACTAGACAGACTAGACAGACTAGACAGACTAGACAGACTAGACAGACTAGACAGACTAGACAGACTAGACAGACTAGACAGACTAGACAGACTAGACAGACTAGACAGACTAGACAGACTAGACAGACTAGACAGACTAGACAGACTAGACAGACTAGACAGACTAGACAGACTAGACAGACTAGACAGACTAGACAGACTAGACAGACTAGACAGACTAGACAGACTAGACAGACTAGACAGACTAGACAGACTAGACAGACTAGACAGACTAGACAGACTAGACAGACTAGACAGACTAGACAGACTAGACAGACTAGACAGACTAGACAGACTAGACAGACTAGACAGACTAGACAGACTAGACAGACTAGACAGACTAGACAGACTAGACAGACTAGACAGACTAGACAGACTAGACAGACTAGACAGACTAGACAGACTAGACAGACTAGACAGACTAGACAGACTAGACAGACTAGACAGACTAGACAGACTAGACAGACTAGACAGACTAGACAGACTAGACAGACTAGACAGACTAGACAGACTAGACAGACTAGACAGACTAGACAGACTAGACGAGACAGACTAGACAGACTAGACAGACTAGACAGACTAGACAGACTAGACAGACTAGACAGACTAGACAGACTAGACAGACTAGACAGACTAGACAGACTAGACAGACTAGACAGACTAGACAGACTAGACAGACTAGACAGACTAGACAGACTAGACAGACTAGACAGACTAGACAGACTAGACAGACTAGACAGACTAGACAGACTAGACAGACTAGACAGACTAGACAGACTAGACAGACTAGACAGACTAGACAGACTAGACAGACTAGACAGACTAGACAGACTAGACAGACTAGACAGACTAGACAGACTAGACAGACTAGACAGACTAGACAGACTAGACAGACTAGACAGACTAGACAGACTAGACAGACTAGACAGACTAGACAGACTAGACAGACTAGACAGACTAGACAGACTAGACAGACTAGACAGACTAGACAGACTAGACAGACTAGACAGACTAGACAGACTAGACAGACTAGACAGACTAGACAGACTAGACAGACTAGACAGACTAGACAGACTAGACAGACTAGACAGACTAGACAGACTAGACAGACTAGACAGACTAGACAGACTAGACAGACTAGACAGACTAGACAGACTAGACAGACTAGACAGACTAGACAGACTAGACAGACTAGACAGACTAGACAGACTAGACAGACTAGACAGACTAGACAGACTAGACAGACTAGACAGACTAGACAGACTAGACAGACTAGACAGACTAGACAGACTAGACAGACTAGACAGACTAGACAGACTAGACAGACTAGACAGACTAGACAGACTAGACAGACTAGACAGACTAGACAGACTAGACAGACTAGACAGACTAGACAGACTAGACAGACTAGACAGACTAGACAGACTAGACAGACTAGACAGACTAGACAGACTAGACAGACTAGACAGACTAGACAGACTAGACAGACTAGACAGACTAGACAGACTAGACAGACTAGACAGACTAGACAGACTAGACAGACTAGACAGACTAGACAGACTAGACAGACTAGACAGACTAGACAGACTAGACAGACTAGACAGACTAGACAGACTAGACAGACTAGACAGACTAGACAGACTAGACAGACTAGACAGACTAGACAGACTAGACAGACTAGACAGACTAGACAGACTAGACAGACTAGACAGACTAGACAGACTAGACAGACTAGACAGACTAGACAGACTAGACAGACTAGACAGACTAGACAGACTAGACAGACTAGACAGACTAGACAGACTAGACAGACTAGACAGACTAGACAGACTAGACAGACTAGACAGACTAGACAGACTAGACAGACTAGACAGACTAGACAGACTAGACAGACTAGACAGACTAGACAGACTAGACAGACTAGACAGACTAGACAGACTAGACAGACTAGACAGACTAGACAGACTAGACAGACTAGACAGACTAGACAGACTAGACAGACTAGACAGACTAGACAGACTAGACAGACTAGACAGACTAGACAGACTAGACAGACTAGACAGACTAGACAGACTAGACAGACTAGACAGACTAGACAGACTAGACAGACTAGACAGACTAGACAGACTAGACAGACTAGACAGACTAGACAGACTAGACAGACTAGACAGACTAGACAGACTAGACAGACTAGACAGACTAGACAGACTAGACAGACTAGACAGACTAGACAGACTAGACAGACTAGACAGACTAGACAGACTAGACAGACTAGACAGACTAGACAGACTAGACAGACTAGACAGACTAGACAGACTAGACAGACTAGACAGACTAGACAGACTAGACAGACTAGACAGACTAGACAGACTAGACAGACTAGACAGACTAGACAGACTAGACAGACTAGACAGACTAGACAGACTAGACAGACTAGACAGACTAGACAGACTAGACAGACTAGACAGACTAGACAGACTAGACAGACTAGACAGACTAGACAGACTAGACAGACTAGACAGACTAGACAGACTAGACAGACTAGACAGACTAGACAGACTAGACAGACTAGACAGACTAGACAGACTAGACAGACTAGACAGACTAGACAGACTAGACAGACTAGACAGACTAGACAGACTAGACAGACTAGACAGACTAGACAGACTAGACAGACTAGACAGACTAGACAGACTAGACAGACTAGACAGACTAGACAGACTAGACAGACTAGACAGACTAGACAGACTAGACAGACTAGACAGACTAGACAGACTAGACAGACTAGACAGACTAGACAGACTAGACAGACTAGACAGACTAGACAGACTAGACAGACTAGACAGACTAGACAGACTAGACAGACTAGACAGACTAGACAGACTAGACAGACTAGACAGACTAGACAGACTAGACAGACTAGACAGACTAGACAGACTAGACAGACTAGACAGACTAGACAGACTAGACAGACTAGACAGACTAGACAGACTAGACAGACTAGACAGACTAGACAGACTAGACAGACTAGACAGACTAGACAGACTAGACAGACTAGACAGACTAGACAGACTAGACAGACTAGACAGACTAGACAGACTAGACAGACTAGACAGACTAGACAGACTAGACAGACTAGACAGACTAGACAGACTAGACAGACTAGACAGACTAGACAGACTAGACAGACTAGACAGACTAGACAGACTAGACAGACTAGACAGACTAGACAGACTAGACAGACTAGACAGACTAGACAGACTAGACAGACTAGACAGACTAGACAGACTAGACAGACTAGACAGACTAGACAGACTAGACAGACTAGACAGACTAGACAGACTAGACAGACTAGACAGACTAGACAGACTAGACAGACTAGACAGACTAGACAGACTAGACAGACTAGACAGACTAGACAGACTAGACAGACTAGACAGACTAGACAGACTAGACAGACTAGACAGACTAGACAGACTAGACAGACTAGACAGACTAGACAGACTAGACAGACTAGACAGACTAGACAGACTAGACAGACTAGACAGACTAGACAGACTAGACAGACTAGACAGACTAGACAGACTAGACAGACTAGACAGACTAGACAGACTAGACAGACTAGACAGACTAGACAGACTAGACAGACTAGACAGACTAGACAGACTAGACAGACTAGACAGACTAGACAGACTAGACAGACTAGACAGACTAGACAGACTAGACAGACTAGACAGACTAGACAGACTAGACAGACTAGACAGACTAGACAGACTAGACAGACTAGACAGACTAGACAGACTAGACAGACTAGACAGACTAGACAGACTAGACAGACTAGACAGACTAGACAGACTAGACAGACTAGACAGACTAGACAGACTAGACAGACTAGACAGACTAGACAGACTAGACAGACTAGACAGACTAGACAGACTAGACAGACTAGACAGACTAGACAGACTAGACAGACTAGACAGACTAGACAGACTAGACAGACTAGACAGACTAGACAGACTAGACAGACTAGACAGACTAGACAGACTAGACAGACTAGACAGACTAGACAGACTAGACAGACTAGACAGACTAGACAGACTAGACAGACTAGACAGACTAGACAGACTAGACAGACTAGACAGACTAGACAGACTAGACAGACTAGACAGACTAGACAGACTAGACAGACTAGACAGACTAGACAGACTAGACAGACTAGACAGACTAGACAGACTAGACAGACTAGACAGACTAGACAGACTAGACAGACTAGACAGACTAGACAGACTAGACAGACTAGACAGACTAGACAGACTAGACAGACTAGACAGACTAGACAGACTAGACAGACTAGACAGACTAGACAGACTAGACAGACTAGACAGACTAGACAGACTAGACAGACTAGACAGACTAGACAGACTAGACAGACTAGACAGACTAGACAGACTAGACAGACTAGACAGACTAGACAGACTAGACAGACTAGACAGACTAGACAGACTAGACAGACTAGACAGACTAGACAGACTAGACAGACTAGACAGACTAGACAGACTAGACAGACTAGACAGACTAGACAGACTAGACAGACTAGACAGACTAGACAGACTAGACAGACTAGACAGACTAGACAGACTAGACAGACTAGACAGACTAGACAGACTAGACAGACTAGACAGAC
Source organism: Phosphuga atrata (assembly GCA_944588485.1). Taxonomy (NCBI): domain Eukaryota; kingdom Metazoa; phylum Arthropoda; class Insecta; order Coleoptera; family Silphidae; genus Phosphuga; species Phosphuga atrata. The sequence goes on along the minus strand of CALYMW010000439.1, from coordinate 5,597 downwards.
TAGACAGACTAGACAGACTAGACAGACTAGACAGACTAGACAGACTAGACAGACTAGACAGACTAGACAGACTAGACAGACTAGACAGACTAGACAGACTAGACAGACTAGACAGACTAGACAGACTAGACAGACTAGACAGACTAGACAGACTAGACAGACTAGACAGACTAGACAGACTAGACAGACTAGACAGACTAGACAGACTAGACAGACTAGACAGACTAGACAGACTAGACAGACTAGACAGACTAGACAGACTAGACAGACTAGACAGACTAGACAGACTAGACAGACTAGACAGACTAGACAGACTAGACAGACTAGACAGACTAGACAGACTAGACAGACTAGACAGACTAGACAGACTAGACAGACTAGACAGACTAGACAGACTAGACAGACTAGACAGACTAGACAGACTAGACAGACTAGACAGACTAGACAGACTAGACAGACTAGACAGACTAGACAGACTAGACAGACTAGACAGACTAGACAGACTAGACAGACTAGACAGACTAGACAGACTAGACAGACTAGACAGACTAGACAGACTAGACAGACTAGACAGACTAGACAGACTAGACAGACTAGACAGACTAGACAGACTAGACAGACTAGACAGACTAGACAGACTAGACAGACTAGACAGACTAGACAGACTAGACAGACTAGACAGACTAGACAGACTAGACAGACTAGACAGACTAGACAGACTAGACAGACTAGACAGACTAGACAGACTAGACAGACTAGACAGACTAGACAGACTAGACAGACTAGACAGACTAGACAGACTAGACAGACTAGACAGACTAGACAGACTAGACAGACTAGACAGACTAGACAGACTAGACAGACTAGACAGACTAGACAGACTAGACAGACTAGACAGACTAGACAGACTAGACAGACTAGACAGACTAGACAGACTAGACAGACTAGACAGACTAGACAGACTAGACAGACTAGACAGACTAGACAGACTAGACAGACTAGACAGACTAGACAGACTAGACAGACTAGACAGACTAGACAGACTAGACAGACTAGACAGACTAGACAGACTAGACAGACTAGACAGACTAGACAGACTAGACAGACTAGACAGACTAGACAGACTAGACAGACTAGACAGACTAGACAGACTAGACAGACTAGACAGACTAGACAGACTAGACAGACTAGACAGACTAGACAGACTAGACAGACTAGACAGACTAGACAGACTAGACAGACTAGACAGACTAGACAGACTAGACAGACTAGACAGACTAGACAGACTAGACAGACTAGACAGACTAGACAGACTAGACAGACTAGACAGACTAGACAGACTAGACAGACTAGACAGACTAGACAGACTAGACAGACTAGACAGACTAGACAGACTAGACAGACTAGACAGACTAGACAGACTAGACAGACTAGACAGACTAGACAGACTAGACAGACTAGACAGACTAGACAGACTAGACAGACTAGACAGACTAGACAGACTAGACAGACTAGACAGACTAGACAGACTAGACAGACTAGACAGACTAGACAGACTAGACAGACTAGACAGACTAGACAGACTAGACAGACTAGACAGACTAGACAGACTAGACAGACTAGACAGACTAGACAGACTAGACAGACTAGACAGACTAGACAGACTAGACAGACTAGACAGACTAGACAGACTAGACAGACTAGACAGACTAGACAGACTAGACAGACTAGACAGACTAGACAGACTAGACAGACTAGACAGACTAGACAGACTAGACAGACTAGACAGACTAGACAGACTAGACAGACTAGACAGACTAGACAGACTAGACAGACTAGACAGACTAGACAGACTAGACAGACTAGACAGACTAGACAGACTAGACAGACTAGACAGACTAGACAGACTAGACAGACTAGACAGACTAGACAGACTAGACAGACTAGACAGACTAGACAGACTAGACAGACTAGACAGACTAGACAGACTAGACAGACTAGACAGACTAGACAGACTAGACAGACTAGACAGACTAGACAGACTAGACAGACTAGACAGACTAGACAGACTAGACAGACTAGACAGACTAGACAGACTAGACAGACTAGACAGACTAGACAGACTAGACAGACTAGACAGACTAGACAGACTAGACAGACTAGACAGACTAGACAGACTAGACAGACTAGACAGACTAGACAGACTAGACAGACTAGACAGACTAGACAGACTAGACAGACTAGACAGACTAGACAGACTAGACAGACTAGACAGACTAGACAGACTAGACAGACTAGACAGACTAGACAGACTAGACAGACTAGACAGACTAGACAGACTAGACAGACTAGACAGACTAGACAGACTAGACAGACTAGACAGACTAGACAGACTAGACAGACTAGACAGACTAGACAGACTAGACAGACTAGACAGACTAGACAGACTAGACAGACTAGACAGACTAGACAGACTAGACAGACTAGACAGACTAGACAGACTAGACAGACTAGACAGACTAGACAGACTAGACAGACTAGACAGACTAGACAGACTAGACAGACTAGACAGACTAGACAGACTAGACAGACTAGACAGACTAGACAGACTAGACAGACTAGACAGACTAGACAGACTAGACAGACTAGACAGACTAGACAGACTAGACAGACTAGACAGACTAGACAGACTAGACAGACTAGACAGACTAGACAGACTAGACAGACTAGACAGACTAGACAGACTAGACAGACTAGACAGACTAGACAGACTAGACAGACTAGACAGACTAGACAGACTAGACAGACTAGACAGACTAGACAGACTAGACAGACTAGACAGACTAGACAGACTAGACAGACTAGACAGACTAGACAGACTAGACAGACTAGACAGACTAGACAGACTAGACAGACTAGACAGACTAGACAGACTAGACAGACTAGACAGACTAGACAGACTAGACAGACTAGACAGACTAGACAGACTAGACAGACTAGACAGACTAGACAGACTAGACAGACTAGACAGACTAGACAGACTAGACAGACTAGACAGACTAGACAGACTAGACAGACTAGACAGACTAGACAGACTAGACAGACTAGACAGACTAGACAGACTAGACAGACTAGACAGACTAGACAGACTAGACAGACTAGACAGACTAGACAGACTAGACAGACTAGACAGACTAGACAGACTAGACAGACTAGACAGACTAGACAGACTAGACAGACTAGACAGACTAGACAGACTAGACAGACTAGACAGACTAGACAGACTAGACAGACTAGACAGACTAGACAGACTAGACAGACTAGACAGACTAGACAGACTAGACAGACTAGACAGACTAGACAGACTAGACAGACTAGACAGACTAGACAGACTAGACAGACTAGACAGACTAGACAGACTAGACAGACTAGACAGACTAGACAGACTAGACAGACTAGACAGACTAGACAGACTAGACAGACTAGACAGACTAGACAGACTAGACAGACTAGACAGACTAGACAGACTAGACAGACTAGACAGACTAGACAGACTAGACAGACTAGACAGACTAGACAGACTAGACAGACTAGACAGACTAGACAGACTAGACAGACTAGACAGACTAGACAGACTAGACAGACTAGACAGACTAGACAGACTAGACAGACTAGACAGACTAGACAGACTAGACAGACTAGACAGACTAGACAGACTAGACAGACTAGACAGACTAGACAGACTAGACAGACTAGACAGACTAGACAGACTAGACAGACTAGACAGACTAGACAGACTAGACAGACTAGACAGACTAGACAGACTAGACAGACTAGACAGACTAGACAGACTAGACAGACTAGACAGACTAGACAGACTAGACAGACTAGACAGACTAGACAGACTAGACAGACTAGACAGACTAGACAGACTAGACAGACTAGACAGACTAGACAGACTAGACAGACTAGACAGACTAGACAGACTAGACAGACTAGACAGACTAGACAGACTAGACAGACTAGACAGACTAGACAGACTAGACAGACTAGACAGACTAGACAGACTAGACAGACTAGACAGACTAGACAGACTAGACAGACTAGACAGACTAGACAGACTAGACAGACTAGACAGACTAGACAGACTAGACAGACTAGACAGACTAGACAGACTAGACAGACTAGACAGACTAGACAGACTAGACAGACTAGACAGACTAGACAGACTAGACAGACTAGACAGACTAGACAGACTAGACAGACTAGACAGACTAGACAGACTAGACAGACTAGACAGACTAGACAGACTAGACAGACTAGACAGACTAGACAGACTAGACAGACTAGACAGACTAGACAGACTAGACAGACTAGACAGACTAGACAGACTAGACAGACTAGACAGACTAGACAGACTAGACAGACTAGACAGACTAGACAGACTAGACAGACTAGACAGACTAGACAGACTAGACAGACTAGACAGACTAGACAGACTAGACAGACTAGACAGACTAGACAGACTAGACAGACTAGACAGACTAGACAGACTAGACAGACTAGACAGACTAGACAGACTAGACAGACTAGACAGACTAGACAGACTAGACAGACTAGACAGACTAGACAGACTAGACAGACTAGACAGACTAGACAGACTAGACAGACTAGACAGACTAGACAGACTAGACAGACTAGACAGACTAGACAGACTAGACAGACTAGACAGACTAGACAGACTAGACAGACTAGACAGACTAGACAGACTAGACAGACTAGACAGACTAGACAGACTAGACAGACTAGACAGACTAGACAGACTAGACAGACTAGACAGACTAGACAGACTAGACAGACTAGACAGACTAGACAGACTAGACAGACTAGACAGACTAGACAGACTAGACAGACTAGACAGACTAGACAGACTAGACAGACTAGACAGACTAGACAGACTAGACAGACTAGACAGACTAGACAGACTAGACAGACTAGACAGACTAGACAGACTAGACAGACTAGACAGACTAGACAGACTAGACAGACTAGACAGACTAGACAGACTAGACAGACTAGACAGACTAGACAGACTAGACAGACTAGACAGACTAGACAGACTAGACAGACTAGACAGACTAGACAGACTAGACAGACTAGACAGACTAGACAGACTAGACAGACTAGACAGACTAGACAGACTAGACAGACTAGACAGACTAGACAGACTAGACAGACTAGACAGACTAGACAGACTAGACAGACTAGACAGACTAGACAGACTAGACAGACTAGACAGACTAGACAGACTAGACAGACTAGACAGACTAGACAGACTAGACAGACTAGACAGACTAGACAGACTAGACAGACTAGACAGACTAGACAGACTAGACAGACTAGACAGACTAGACAGACTAGACAGACTAGACAGACTAGACAGACTAGACAGACTAGACAGACTAGACAGACTAGACAGACTAGACAGACTAGACAGACTAGACAGACTAGACAGACTAGACAGACTAGACAGACTAGACAGACTAGACAGACTAGACAGACTAGACAGACTAGACAGACTAGACAGACTAGACAGA